>JAFBJR010000058.1:728387-787313 GCA_016785285.1 Brachirus orientalis | reverse complement strand
GAGAGAGTGAGTGTGAGTGCACCACAGGAAATCCCCCAGCAGTCTAGGTCTATAGCAGCATAACTAAGAGATGGTTCAGGTTTCCCCGAGCCAGGTCTAACTATAAGCTTTATCAAAAAGGAAGGTTTTAAGTTTAACTTTAAATACAGAGACAGTGTCCGCCTCCCGAACCGACATTGGCAGTTGGATGTGGGTCTGTAAATTGTAACAAAACCATAAAGATATAGTTACTGAAAAGTACCCTGTTTAAAATAAGTGTGTAGTGTTTTAATGGATAGAATGAGGTTTATTTTGTGCTGTATTATTTGTGTTGTACATTTTAAGGCATATGAACAACTTGAGTCATGCTTCAGGAAAGAAACATTTGATGTAGCACATTTTATTTGTCAGACCCAACAAAGTAACGAAATGTTTACTTTAAAACCAAGTTGTGAAATTAAATATTTTCTGCAACTGTATGTTTTGTCTTACAAATAATCAATCAATAGATTATCATTTTAATTTCAAAAAGAGCTTTAGAGAAAATAAAATCAAAATATGAAGATAAAGAAGCCTTATTAGATGGGCCAGTGATGCACACCTGATTGTGTATTTATCATATAAAATTATGTTGAATGCATTCCTCTAAATTAGGTTAGGTAGAAATTAGACAGTTTGACCAGGTTCTGCATATAACTAACTCTTACCCCTTCATCTGCTCCTGACTGAAATGGCAGCATGTCTCTGGTCCCTCCCCCTTCAAATCACAGACCATAATCCCAGATAATCTGACTCCGCTGAAAGCCTACAGTCATGGCTGCGCTGAGGGAGAATTTACTGCTCCATGGACATTTGACCAGCTCCGAGAGAAACACTTTCTTCAGGCAAAGAGAGCATGGACTGAAAAAGAGGTAAGATTCTTGGATAAAAACATTTCAGAGTCATTATCTCACTGGGTTACTTTTGTCTTTGCAGGAAGCAAGTAAAGGTATATATCCTCCATGAATAAATAAATATCTCAATAAAATTGGACATCTATAGTAACAACTACTGTGGTACTGAAAGGGAAGCTTATAATGTAGCCCTGGTAAAGTTTATTGAATTTTTGTATCAAGTTTAGAAGAGTGGAAATGTGTGTCATAAATTACTATGATGCTGTACCATTAAAACAGCTTGCTTGCTCTTACAGTGTCTATGATTCACTGCTGTTGCAGGCTGATTTTTCAAATCTGCAGAGACAGACATCTGTCAGTGCACAGAAAAAAAAGACTGCACTGTGCATCATTCTGTTGGTTCAGTGTTAACGCTTTTAATCTAAATTTTACTTTTGATCTCTTTTGTGCAACAGAGCAATGCACTTGCAGCAGCACTGGCTGCATCTGAAGGAGAGAGAGAGCAAAGCACAGCAACGCAACAGACTGCTCCTGCTGCAGTTTGACAAAGCCCAGGACACACTGAGAGAGATGTTGGCCAGCAATGCTGCCATGAAAACCATACGGGTGCATAGACAGACAGACTGACAGAGAAGTAGTGAAGGGGGAAAAAGTGGATTCTATTGTGGTTATAACAAACACTTGTACTTTTCTGAGTAGTGTGAGCATAGAATTATGCTCAGCTCTCATATTGATATTTGACCCATGCAGATGGAGTATGAGAAGTATCTGGAGGAAAGTGCCCCCTACTGGCAACAGCAATTCAAGGAGAAATCAGAGGCTGCCCAGAGGAAGGTCTGAACAACATTATCAACATGCAGCTGTCTTGCATTTACAGCCATGAAAAAGATGGAATGGAATTGTATCTATATCATCATCTTTAAATTACCTTACATTTACAACATGACAACAGCATGGTGATCATTTTGTAATAGGGATGTAATATTATGGCAATTCCATTTTATTTCCAGTACAATTTCCAGGTAATAGCTTGGTAATGTCAATGGTAATAGTGCATTAGTAAGGAAATAATATTATAGTAATACCATTGTTTTTCCAAAATAATATCCATGTACAGTTGCCGTTCACCATGGTATAAAGAAATCCTTTATGAAACATATACAAATTTACCTGTTATTACCAAGCTCTCATTACTGTACTCTAATGCAAAGTTTTACCATCATCATAAAATATGAGATAGTTGAGATGTTCACAAAACCAGATCTGTGTCGTCAACAGAAAATGGAGGAATGTTTGAGGTCATATCTGAAGAAGACAGAAGCAGAACAAACGACAAAGTCATCTGCAGGTTTACTCTTTTCCTTACACACTTTAACAAATGACATTGTGATATTTATTTTATTCTGACATCCTATGAGGGAAGTCTAGAGAATATTTAATGAATTGCATGGAGGATACATCTACAAAAATGTAAGTTCAACCATGCTAAACTGTTTAACTCTGATATTTTATTGAAAGCATCAGGTTTTAAGGTTTAAATCCATGAGCACTCTTATGTATTTGCAGGACTTACCAGAATGCCACAGAAAGTTTCTGCGCCTCAAGAGAACAACAACCAAAACAGCTGCTCAGACTACAACCAAGATATCTCTTATCTTCCCTCTACCTGGCTCACTCACCTGCAATCCCAGACAGTTTCTCTTCCTTTCACAGAGCCCAGTCAACAGCAAGATTCCTCTCATGTCCCTCCATCTTTCCTGCCATCACCCATCACCTTCCCTCCCCCCCATCTCTTTGCCTCCATGCTCAGGCATCATCACCTCTGGCCAAAGCAGGAATGGGCTTCCCCTCAGCCCAACCAACCCCAGTCCTGGACTACTGGAGCTCCGGTGATCCCCTCAGACTCTGAGGCTCTGTGGGGTCAGCTGAACGTGGAGGAGTCACCTTGTGAGAGGGAAATGGAGGAAGAAACAAGCAAAGCACTGAGCTCACACAGAGTGAGGGTTAATGGAAGTCAGAGCAGTCACTTATCACAGGAGCTGGACATTAATCCAGGTGGGAAATTAAAACTCAACATAAAAAAGACACTGAATTCATATTATTGTGCAGTATAAGTAAATATATGTGCTGCCTCTATAAATCAGTATTTAAGTTGTGTGCATGTGTATGCTGCACCCAGTGCGTCTGTGCAGTGGCCAAGCAGAGAGCAGTGACAGTGGCAGGGATTCCAGTCAGGTGGGCAGAGAGAAGAGGAAGAGGAAAACACGCCGTGTCTTTTCAGACAGAGGAAGGTGCAGCTCTGAGGAGTAAGTAAAGCAGCCTTAAAACCAATGCAACAGAAGAAAATGTCATTTTTAGTCAACTAACTCAGACATACAATTACAAGAATCTTCACTGAGACAATGTGGTGTGAAAAATATCAAAGTTAGAAACAAGTCATCAAGTTGTTCAAAATAGAGAAAAACTTTCCTCTTTACAATGGAAATCATGACAAGAGCATTTTAGTATTTTATTTTCTTATATACAGTAGGTTATACCCCTGTTCTTTTTTTATTGCTAATTCTATTTTGCATTTGGATTTTTCTCCTTTTAATATTCATCCTGTTTTGTACCTACTTTTCTACCTCTGTCCTTTTTTCTGCTATAACAAATGAATCTCCCCAGTATGGAATCAATTAAGCCTAGTTTAATACCATTTCCATAAAATATGTTTGATTATATTGATAGCAAATTTATTAGACCACCTGGCTCAATTCTCAGAGCCAGATGGTCTAATAAATTTGCTTTCAGGTCATTAGAGGGATACTAATGACCTGAAAAGTTCTCCAGCTGCTGATCTGTCACTCACTTCTAGCATCAGGAACACTGTGTCCTAGAACATGTACCTTTCCCCACATTGATTTTTTATTACCATATTTATATGTGCCACATTCTATTATTTTGCTGATACTGTGCTCTACAATAACAATATAATGTTAGCAATATAGTAGTAAATCACTGATTGAATACTTTTTTATATTTGTGTACATTTTATTGTCTTAAACCTCTGCACACCTTTTACACGATGAGAAGAACCCAGGACTAAAGTCTTTTGTTCCTTCCACTTTCAAGGTCATCTAGGACTTCCAGTGCAATTGTCATTTCTGAAGCCACAAAGGTCCAAAGATCAGAGAGTGATGGCTCATCTCAGAAAAGCAGCAAAAGTAGGGGAAGTGCTGCTGTCTCATTAAGAAAGAAGGTGGTAAACCAAAAGCCCATGGTTGAAGGAAATAGCTCTGAAGTGGAGAGCTGCTCTGCTGCTGGGGAGTCAGTGAGTCACAGTGAGCAATCAAGGAGTGAAGATGCAGGGAATCAAAGTCCTTGTGATGAACAAAGCAGTGCTGAAGAGGATGAGGAAGAAGCATGCAGGCCAGATGGTGAGGAAAAGATGTCCAGTCAAAGAGATGAAGAACAAGAGGAGAGACACGTGATGATGGAAGGTGATGATGAGGTTCCTGACGGAAAAAGCACACCAGGGGAAGAGGAGGAAACTGAAACGGAGGAGGAGCTGGAAGATCAAGAGGATAAAGAAGGCAGGTCAAAGGATGAACATGGTAATCACAAAAAAAAGGATTCTTCTTTCTCTCAGGATGAAGAGTTGGATGAGAATGACCATGAAAGTGATGGGAAGAAGATGGGTGAGGAGGAGGAAGAGTCTGAAGAGGATGCAGACAAGGAAGAGGAACAGAAGAGTGATGAAGCAGAAGCAGACAGTGACTCAGATGACAGCATCATCTCACCACAAGTTCACAAGTGAGACAAAGATAATCCTTGATTTTATTTACTAATGTCTGAACTGGAATACAAATTCTATATTTTGTTTCCAGACCCAGACAAATTCACATTATTCCCAAGGAAGCAGCTGAAGATGAAGATGATGGTGGCAGTGAGAAGGATAATATAACAGGATCTTCAGATCGGGACTCTAATCAGTTCAGCGAGGATGATATTGAGAACCTCCTTGCACCTCAAGAACAAACAAAGAAAGTGTAAGTTCTTCTTCTTTAATATCAAAAACAAATCCATAATTGTTTCTCACGTCTTTTTAAATTTGGCATTTCAGAGAAAATGTCCTGAAAATGGACAGGAAATCCAAAGGTAATGTATCTGTCACCACAATTAAAGATAAAATATATTGTCTCTTTAAAAATCAAACTTAAGATTTTATGTTCTATTTCTTCCAGCATCTTGCAACTACGTGGAGATTCAAGTGGAGCAGTACAGTCCAACAAAGACTGTAAACCAAAGTGACTCTGATGAGTTTGATCACTTCTATGACTAAATATTTTTTCTGTACCTGCCTAAAGAGAACAGTGCATTTAAGATTTTTCTTACAGCATTAAAGGTGGATATTTAATTTTAAATCAACATAACTAATGACACCAGAACATTAAACTGCATTACATTCATATTAAACATTTCTTGCCTTCATTTGGTCAACAGGTTTCAGGGTTGTGTTTTTTTCTTCTACTCAAACCCACAGATAGATATAAAGCACTGCACAGGAAACAAGCAGACTGAACCAACCAATGATTTTTTTTTTTTAAGTGTATGTAATGAGAGTAAACAAGTAGAAAATAAGTCAACCAAAAGTACACAACAATAATTTATTGACGTGATAATTACCACTGTATCT
Organism: Brachirus orientalis; assembly: GCA_016785285.1. Taxonomy (NCBI): domain Eukaryota; kingdom Metazoa; phylum Chordata; class Actinopteri; order Pleuronectiformes; family Soleidae; genus Brachirus; species Brachirus orientalis. The sequence continues at coordinate 781,766 of JAFBJR010000058.1, read as the reverse complement.
GAGTGATTGATGTATCTTTCCAACCCGTTGGTCTATTAACCAACAAAGAACAAATGGTCTTGCAAAGTGCAGCATGAAAAGCTGCTTTCAAATTAGTCCAGGTTAAATCAGGTCACTTCTGGTGACCGTGAAACTTGAGTCTTTAGATTTTCACCACCTGAGCAGCCAAACAGGGGCTCTCTCTCTTCCCGTCCTCTGATGTATCGCTGCGGTGGATGAGCAGTCTGCTGTACGTCCCGCCCACTTGACCTTTGGTCAGGCGTCCAGGATTGACACAAACACAGCCGACTACATCCTGAGGAAAAATGAAGGCAAGGTTTTTAAAAGGTTCATTTAAACAATCAACAAAAAAAAACTCTCCTTGTTCTTGTAAATATGGACTTTAAGTAAATGTTCTGTACCTTCACAAAGTATCGCAGCTCAGAGGGAATGATGAGAACGTCGGGGGTGAGCGGCATCTGACCAAAGCTCTGAAACTTTTCATAGTCCATGTTAACCTCCTCCACAGGTGGGAACAGTGGGTAGTAACTTAATGTTAACAAACAAACAGGGTTATTAATGCTGTGAGAAATCAAAATAAATAGAATAACATTATAGCAATAACAGGTGAACTCTTTTAAGACTCCTACCTTCTTTGGGTCAGAATGTGTTTCAGTATACGTGAAAATCTGTCCGATCCAGTGCCACTACATCACAAACCAGAGTTTTTGTACATATGAAACTGAGCAGTGACAGCATCCATTAACATTTTCATCGATGCACAGAGGAAAGGTTTTCATGGATTGGTCTCATATTCAAGGTAGCAATACTGGTACAAGTACCATTTAAAAAAAGAATGCTACCCAACCTAATGTGAAATATACTTCTCACTAATACAGTTTTTATTATAGCCTTTATATTAAAAAAATGGATAAAGTCTTCAAATCCTGTACTAAAGACTTGAGATCTGACCTGCACCATGAAATGGAATTTCCCAGAATTCACCTGGAACCAGGCTTTGACTGGTTGACAGTTGACTGGTTGTCAATCGCACTAGTGTCCACTCATACACTCATTTACAAAGTCCACATTATGTTAAATTGAAGACCTGAAATTACTGATTGAGACATTAACTCCTCAGGAAAATGCTTACAGACAAATCAAGTAAGAGTCTCATTTTCCCATGGACATCCATTCAAACCAACCTCTTTTTGCAATCAGGGAAGTTGCCATTTTCATAAACGGTCTATGGTTTTAAACAGTAAGCATGTTTTTTAGCGAGTGACTGAACTCAACTGTTGAATGATGCTACATAAAAATCACATATTGCTGTCACAGTGCACAGTGCTCCTCACCAGCTTATTTCCTCTGCACCCATGTGGAACAGGATGTCAGTGGACGTCAGACCAAAGGTCACACCATCAATCAACAGGGTGCAGGGGTCAGGCACCAGGGAGACACGCTGAAGAGTAGCAAGATGACACCAATCATGTGAATGCACATTTACACAAAAGGAAGCACTGCTTGTTGTGCTGATAAGTTGTTGATCGAAAGGTGTTGACTAAAACTCCTAAAAGCCTGGTCCATGAGCTCACAGCAATCATCAAAAACAGGTTGGTTGTTTAGTTTGCATATGACATCCTATAGTCAGGGTAGTGTGTGTCTGACCTTGGCCTGGTCTTTGCTGAGGTTTGGCAGTGTGAAGGGAGGCTGTGGGTAGATGCAATGGTGGTGGATATCTCTCTGTGAGGGCACAAATACCAGACGACAACCCACGCTGGACAAACAAAAATATAAAGCTTCATTAGGGTTTCTGATTAAAGCACAATGGAAAGTAGAATGAGGCCCTGATCCGACCTGGTATTAACAGCTGTCCTCAATTACCAATTACATGCTTAAGTAGTATTGGACCTAGCTTCCCCAACCCTTTTATTCAAACACACAATGACGTCATAACTGTTGCAAGAACGAAACAGTTTCAAGTCTGACTGCACAGATTTGTTTGCTGTCATTGTGTCTGTACAAGAGAGAGAGAGAGAGAGAGAGAGAGAGAGAGAGAGAGAGAGAGAGAGAGAGAAGAGATGAAAGCTTCAATGATTCAAAGCTCTACTTGTGCTGAAATAAGTTTTATTCATGAGAATAAAGAAATCATGTGGCTATCAGGGAAAATATTGTGAAAATAACTGAAAATAAAACATCATATGATGGCTGATGAGTGTGAAATAAAATCTGAAGATGCCGTCAGGACAATCTTAGCATGATCGGTCTGTAATCTGATCACTCAATATGGGGAATAGAAGATGTTGATACCAGGTCTGAACATGGTCTACGATCCTCAGGAGCTTCAATAATGAAATCAGAATCGGATAGGAAACTTACCTTTTGGTTCCATCCACGATACTTTCAATGCATTTTGAGAAAATAGCCTCAAATGTCTCCGTTACCTGAGCTTTCTGTTGAAAAAAAACAAAACAGATGCTCACATACTGTATGTTCATGTAAAACTAACTTAACTACCACATAAATCCAGAGTGAAAGCTCAAAAAAGGACCAACTGATATGTTTGAATAGAGTAATTCATATTTTTAAGTGCAGACCCCAGAGATCATGTCCTCTGTTAAACATACCTCAATTTGTTCATGTTTGGAATCGACAAATGGGCCCAACTAGAGAAAAGAAGGGAAAAGTATTTTTATGCATCTGAAACATGGATGACAGTGTCAATCTATGTGACACTAAACTATTGGCTGATGGAATTTCTATGAACAACTGGGTAAACCCAGCAACAAGTTACTATACCAGCAGGCAGACATCAGGGCGATCCCTGACAATCACAGTAATTAGGTCAAGCAGAGGGTCAAAGGTCAGGGTGTCAGAAGGTGTGTATGGTCCACAGGCCACAAGAACATTCACTGGCTCTGCAACTGCATGGAATTACAAATGTCTTAGTTGATATGAAAACACAAGTAGACTGCACAGTGATGCTTTGCTGCAGGCATCACTGAAGAACATCATGTGCTCCAAAGTTTAAAATCTAGTAAAGTAAATGCAGTTTCTCTTCTTCACACATTATACATTGGAGAACTTTAAAAAAAAAAACAACAAAAAAACAAAACAAAACAAAACCGTGGAATGTCAAATTATGGAGCATTATGGAGCAGAGTTAGCATAACTCCATCTCAAATATTGTAAAAATATATAAAAACCCTCAGCGTGTTTTATCAATAGTTATATATATATATATTGTGTAAAGTAACTCCTTCAAAAAAGTGAAGTGACTTGCTTCAATACTCCTGCCTTTGTTTGCCTGTATTTGTCCTGCCAATATCTTATCTAAACACCAAAACACACAGAAAAGCTAAGCCACTTAATTTAAAATTCCTATAGATGAGAAAATACGTTAAGAAGTACAGAAGAACAGAACGAACAGCGGACTCTGGCTGTGAGGCTGCAGGTACCACTGACAGAGGGGGAGGAGGAAGGGAGACTGGGACTGTAGCTAAACCAGCTGTTTGTGTACACTATGTTTTTAAATTAGACCAAAATGGTGAAAATGTTGCTTCTCTGCATGTTTGTTAAATAATGATTTGATACTGGAGCATTTAAGTTAATATTCTGTACAAACACTGAAAAACAGTGGCACTGAGCTGCTTTAGTCCCCACTAAAACACTTATAACCTTGTTTCCACCGAGTGAAAAGGTACAGTACGCATTTTGTTGTGTTTCCATGAGGAATAATACCAAAATAACCATCCTCAACCATTCCATTTTTGACAAGCTTGATGTCAATCTATATTTAAACAATTGGCAACTACTTTAATCATTTGAATTTGGCAAGGTGGTTAGTAACAGATTTTTCTGTAAAGTGACAAAATGTCAGAAAAGATAATTTTAGGAGGAGTGATCTCCAAGTATAAACCAACACACTTCCTTACCTTCATCCATCTCCATTTTTATCTCAGGAATGTAGAATGGAAGAGGGACTCCCTAAAAGGAACAGTAGATATGTGATCAAGAAAGACATCATTTTTATTTATAAAACCACCAATCAAGTAAATGTCGTTTTAAGGTGTCATCAGACTCTTTCAACACTTGACTTGTCACTAACCTTGTAAAGTTTGGAAGCCATTAGTTTTCTTCCTGTTGTGTTCATCCCCTCCATCACTACCACCTGGTAAAAGAGGACACACATCTCTAAACAAATGCTTCCAGCACAGTAGTTCAGCTCATACACTGTAAGCAGACGGTTGGAGATTTTTGTTTGTCAGAGTTCTCGGTCAGACACTGGGCGAGTCTCAAGCCCATGTCCTTGGCATTCTCTGTTAATCTTGGTGGTCATATAACCTGCTGCACACAAACCTCAGCGCACAGGCAAAGGAGAAACCACCACTGTGTGTGTTCATTACTTCATCAGTGTACACAATCTTCTTTAGTCACTCACATTGTTACAAAATGTAAGACACCAGAGAATAAATCAGAAGAGACATTTGATTTAATCCACATCAAAAATTGTTTCTTGAGGATATGAACAGACAGCAGAGCCATTTGTAAGTGGATGTGTCTTTCTGCGCACCTGACCAGGAAACAGGGAGTATTCTTTGAGCTCTGACAGGTCTACAGGTACTTGCTGACCACCTTGGTCGGGCCCCGCCTCCAACAGAACTGAGTGTGCATTCAGTTTGCCATTACTGTCACAGCACACCTGACCCAACACGGTTATACTGTCCTACATGAGGAGAGACAAAAACAGCAGTGAAATCTCAGTCACTAAAAACAGCAAAGGTCAGCGAGTTTCTATAACAGTCTTAAAAACAATGTAACATCTAAAGTAATTCAAATATAGTATTGAAAAGCTAATTTCACGGTATGCAGTTAATTGGCATTGGCAGCAGTTAAGTAGCTCACATTCATAAACCTGCCGACTAATGTGATGTAATGTATAGTTATTATATAAATTCAAAGCTTTTGAAGAGTTTAGGTTTACAGGGTCGATGGATTTTACCTGTGCAGGCAGTGAGACAGGTGAGAACTCTTCAATGCTGAAGTGAGACTTGAGGCTTGCACCCAGCTCCTCTATCTTCTCTGTCAACACTAGGAAAAAAAGAGATGCAACATATTACAGGCTGAGGCCATTTTCCCCCCGCCTACAACCATTAATTTCTTCTGGACTTAAAATTACGTTTGTTGGATGTACTACATATTTAGACATATAGGGGACCCTTTCTTTTTAACATAAACCAGGGTTTATGGCTAAGGACCATGAAGCCGGTGTGTACCATTTCGCACATCTCGTAGCCTCTGGAACATGTACTTGTAGCTGCAGGTGAGCGAGTCTTCAGAACCTTCCAGAAGCTCCAGAGGGACACTTGCACCTGGAGACCTCTTGCCCACCCAGCGGGTTCCCTGCACAGCCCCAAATGTTACCACCACCTCCCCTTTCCCACCTCGCTGGCTGTACTTCTGTGAGGGAGTTGCACTGTAGATAAAGAGGAACCAAATGAAATTGTGCAAAATCTGAAAACTTACCTGAACATAAAGGCTTCATTAAGAAGATATTTATATATATATATCAAACCACATAATTTCAGGATCTATATCTTAAAGCATTATCCAACCTTTAGCGAAAATTTTTATCTGTAAAACAAGGATGGAAGACAAACCAATTGATAAAATGAAACTATACAATATATCACCACACAAGCAGATGTAGAGAAAAGAAAGTAATTAACAAATCAATAAGTGTATTGTTTGACTTTTAAATATAAGCAAATATCCATTAGATTCAAACAATTTGCAAATGAGTTCACACAACGCTTATTAAGCTTATCAACTCCACATGACTTGCTCTGTATTTCTCAGTATATTATGTCGCCCGCTGACATTCACGGGTTGCACACAGCAAGTAACTTGATTTATGTTCAGAGAGCAAACAGCTGGCGTCAACAGCAACACTGCTTTATTTAAGTGAGAAAGCTGTGACCAGATTGTATAGAGTATGGAGTATGACCGAAAACACAGAGCCGTCCACATAAAGTGTCAGAGATTAATTCTACTGATCAAAAAACTGCTGCTGCTGTATACACACGCAACCGCCGCTCAGTCATGTTAGATAGTTTTGCTTGACAGAGCCCATTTTCAGATGAAGGACCTAGCATACAAAGGACACAGCATGATGTTACATTGTTTCAGAAACCAAACAGAGGCAGAAGAATGAGTAAATAAAAACAAAATTCACACCCTGCAGCTGTAAGTATGCATTTTTTTAAGCATTGGACCCACATAAAACCAGTAAGCTCAAATGCATTTGTTCAGTCTTGTCTATTTTCCAAGAGCTGCACTGCTAAATACCTGGGAGAGAAACTGGCAGGAGACAGAAGCAGACCAGGGCTGGCCAGCAGAGCTGCACTTCTCTTCGACTGAGGGTGTTCAGGAGTGGTCAGTGCTCGTTTCTGAGAACCCTGCACACACACAGAGAGTCCCACATGTACTCATTCATTGGTTTTAAGTGCAGACCCCAATAGAAAAGAAGAATCAAGATTTTGTCAAATTCACCTTTGCAGGAGTAGAGTAGGAATCTAGAAGATTATCCTCCTCTTCTTCAGCTTTGATTCTGAACAAACAGTGTTAAGATATGACACAATTGCTCTCATCACAGAAAACATTTACATCTCAGAGGGAGGAACCCCTGGATAGTCTAGTCAATGCAAGAGATAAATGTGAAGGATACAAATCCTGCAGTGAGTGGATGTCTCTGGTTCTGTTGTGAGCTTCTTCTTTTTTGAAGCTTGGTTTGGATTTCTTCTTGTTCAGCACCTGCAAAGAAGTTAGATACACACTGTAAATAAAAAAAACAAAACAAAACAGGGAAGTTACAAATACAAGCCCTATCACTGTGAGCCAGTCACCTCGTGTTCAAACTGCTCAAGTGTGTCCATGCCAAGTTTTAACCCATTTTTTGTGGTGCTGTATGCGACCCACTCCAGCACCATTTCATTTGCCTGTATCCTGCTACAAATGCACTGCTCCACCACTGATGGAGACAAGAGGGGAAGAAAGAAGAGCAAGACAAGGTCAAGAAAACTGCAAACACACCATGCAACAAAAACACAGCAACACAACAACATGGACTGACACCAGTATGATGAATCACAGGATGATGAGGGTTAAAAATATGTGGATTGTTACTGGAGCTATAGATTATTACACAATAAGTAAATTAACCTTAATCATCAAACTTTTTCGAAAATCCACTGACTGGTGTGTGTTTTTTAAAATAGCTGACACATTCTTATTTCCCAGTTTTTTAATTGTGAATATTTTCTAGTTTCTTTGCTCCATATAACTAAGAAATCATCAAAACTGACAAAAGTTGTAGCAACTAGTTAAATGTGATTGTAAAAATAAACTGAACTCTTCACAAATCTAAACATTTACTAGCAATAAAGTCCAGGCCTAATTAAAACTATGAATAAAGAGCACAGATACTGTTGCATGTTGGAGGACACATTGGAACACTGCACACATAACTGCCAGCTTTTAAACGAAAAGGTTCTAAGTTCTACAATTTATCATCATCAGCCAGTGTTGTTTGGTGTTTGAAAGCGACAAAATCACAGTCAGACATACGTTATCTTTGTGAACTGAACAACTAGTATTAGCCAACGATAAAAGCAATTAGCATTTGTTGTGGGTTACTTACTCTTATCCAGAACCGACTCGTCCTGACAAGGAACGTCGAACACGTCCAGCTCAGCCTTCAAGGTTTGTGCGGTCACCAGCGCCATTGCTTTAGCTTTAAATTCAATACGGAGGCAACCAAACGTCAGGTCCAGTGTGATGTCAGCTATTCCCGTCACTTCATAACAATAACAACGACGGTGGTGGTGGCGAGCTAAGACTCTCAACAACGTGTTTTCTAAGTTACAGCAGTTTCTCCCAGTTATTGTGATGGAAAGTGTGCGAGCTGTGTCTGAACCCGATCAACATTACAGACACATTTCATTTTACCGCGAAATAGAGCAGTAGATGTTGGCGGCCGGAAGCTACGTCGTGTGTGTTGGGGGGCGGAAGTGAAAAGTGCTACAAAATAAAACTCTCTATCGCCACCTCGTGGATGCAGTGAGAATCTTTATAGTTTATAGACGAACAGGCGTCAAACATTGGTCAAATAATCAACATATATTGACAACTTCGATCAAGTCTACAAAACAAATCTTATCAAAGCAAACAAACAAATAAATAAAAGCTTCCCTAAGCTTCATAAGTTACACCCTAATATTGATCTCCATTTTCTAACTTGTAACTGCTTACCATACGGTGTGATGCACGAACGGTAATGAAACACCAAAGTAGTAGTTCTTTTCACCAGAACATACACATCATGCATCGGTAATGCACATATTTAAGTGAATGGATATTCTCTCTGGTATTAACGGCTTTCACAGCATCCGCTCAAATCTATTTAATATAAAATACAGAGTGTCTCAGATTTCTACTCTGGTAGGCCCATCACTCACAGGCTGTTCTTCCATCTGTGGAAGCAACGATGAAAGTCGTGTTAGATTATGGTACAAGATGAGACGGTTACTGTACAGTTATGAATTGCTGCTACAGGAACAGGTTGCTGTCAGTGAACCAAACATCCCACTCACCTGGGCAGAGTAGCACCTGCTCCTTGGGGTGAATTTCCATGATGTCACCCTCCTCAGAGACTCACAGAGGGAGGCCAACAGTTCATGAGTGTCGCGCACCTGAGGAACACATACATTATGTATGCATAGCTGATGCATTGTGTGGGACATGTTCAACGTGACAGTGTTAACAATTGTGCTATTTTGTTCTAGTTATGAGATCTTATTTTTTTTTATTTTATAATTTACAACACATATTTGCACGTGTCTTTTAAAAATAATTATTCCACACCTTCATGCTGTTCAGACAGGCATTTCTAAAGTCCATGTTACTGCTGCAGCTCACAATACTGATGGATGAACTGAGAATCACCTGAAGACCTGAATCCAACTTCTGTTTGTCCTGTTATTTGACACCAAAACACACTATTAAATATTATTTATTAGCCCAGAAAATTAGTTGGCAATGATGTATAGTTTGTGCTGAGCATGCAAGGTGAACAAAAACTGTTTGACATTGTCCTTGAAAAAAACACTTTCATCCAAGTTTTTAACCAAACTTTTGATGACTTTTTTTGTTAGTTGATTCATCAAATAAATAACTGTTCCCAGTATCATTACATGAAAACAGTTTGCAGCAGGGTGTGTATCTCAGACTTGCCCTTTTTCTGTGATGTTGAGCTCTCAGTGTGTTCTTAAGCTCAGTCTGCAGGGCTGTTGTGACTGCCTGACTATTGTTGCTCAGAATATCCTCCAGGTGGTGCTCTATCAGTTCCTCTGTGGCTGTGAGATGATCACAGACATACCAGTTAACGCTGTAGCTGAAATAGCAACACATTGTTAGCGGTTGAAACAAAAATAGTGTATGTTATTTGCAGCGCAGTGTTTTGTGACTCTACATGATGCAGTTTCCTAACCCAAAACATCAGACAGCTGGGAGGTGAAGGGGTCAGTGTGCTGCAGGAAGAGGAAAAGCAGAAGACTCTGCTGAAATGTAGGAAGACTTGACTCTTCCTCCCAGTTCTCTTGCTGTACTGCATACACAGTGCCACCATTGAACACAAGATCTGCTGAATGACAATAAAACTATTATTTAGTTTAAAAAAATATTAGGAGGAAATGGAGGAAAAGAAATGGTTATTCTCCTTAAACCATTAAATATTACAAGTCCACACTGGCAAAATCATAACACATGGGAGACACGCCTCTGGGTTGGGCAGATTATTGTTTCTCACATGATTTTACAGTTTGAGTTTAAATATAGAATAGACAAGAATAGACAAAACTTCACTATCTATGATCATGTATAGAGTACCTTCACTCAAAAGTAGAATGTGTTATGAAGCAAAAAATGTGTTGTATATTTTCAATAAATGAGATTCTTGTAATTCATGTAACCTGGTGTGTTTGCTTGTGTTTCTAATTCATTGTGGGGAGGGACATCATGCAATAGCAGTTTCCAATTACTGAAAATAGTTTTATCACAGTGACATTTATCTGCACATAATTGTTTCACAACCTATTGAATGAACCAGACAGTGAATATTTTGTGATGATTAAGCTCTGTTTCCAGACTCCAGCGTGTCTTACATTCTCTTACATTCCTCAGTGTAGTATAGTACATTTCCTAACAAAGTTGATCAAGTTGATTTTAACTTGGCCACAAATAAGATATGAACATTTTTCATACAAGCATAGTTGTAGTATTACATTGTAGTGTAGTTTTTCTTTGCTAAAATCAGGATAGGAACCAGAGCCTCCAGCAAAAAAGGCAAATTACAACCAACACTTCCTCCACCCCAAATTCCTCACAGCAATTTTCTGCAATGAGAATTATTTTGTCTTCATCAGAACTAAATGTAATATCTATAACAAGAAAACAAGTTTATAAATTACTGATATTTAAGAATGTACATTTTACTGCTGAATCCCGGCCTTGTTATTGGTCACAACATGAAAAGACTCTTTGTCTTTCTCTTTGAGTGGTGTCACTTTAAGTTTTTTGTGTTTTATGTGCATTCTTCTTCTTCTCTACTTCCACTGTTTAGTCTTGTTTTATTCCTCTGATTCAAATTATAGGCTCTTTGTGATTCATTAACTTTTTTGTACGTTGCTCCAGGCCAGGGCTCTTTGCACGTTCTCTAAATACAACACAGGTGGTGGAAAATGGTCTTCTTCAACTCAGACTTCACTAACTCAGGTTACTTTTTAAAACCGGGCTAAACATTCTACAATTTAGACCTTATCAAATTATACCTAAAAATTTGCCCTTAAATTCAATCTAATGTAATGAATTCTGGCCCTGGTGTGCTGTTCTCATCTGTGGTTGCTGTTGACCGTTAAAAGAAGAGCAGTGAAGGCTGTGCAGACTCAGGTCTTGACAGTCTAAATGAGCAGGAAGTTTCTGGAGGAAAGTGGAGGGGCCTGTAACAGGAACATTGCTGGGGCTGTAAACCAAAACCTGGACACGTAAAGTCAAGGAAAACTAATCACAACCAGACTCTACAACAACCACCACCGAGTCCACATGTGGTTGGGGTGTGGGCTAGATATCGTCTTCTTTACAAGAACAGGCCAGTAGAGTCCCCATATTACTTCTACATGATAATACCATTCTACCATATGATTCCATTTCACTCCATTTAAAGCAGTGGATATATTCTGTAATTTCCACTGGTTCTGTAATTTCCTTAAAACTGATGTTCAGCTGTTGCACAGAAGAGAAAATCTGAGCTGGTTTTGACTTTCTTTTTCAAATTCAAATTTTTTATTGGTTACACAACTATCTGCGGCACTTTCTGTTTGAACAACCAAATGTCTCCCAGGAGAGACTGTGTGAAAATGAGCACAGACTCCCATGTTTTAACAATAGTGCATCTCTCTTCTTGCCTCACTGTTCCTTTTTTTTTACTTAGCTGTTCTAACCAACTTTACATGCAGTTTGACAACACATCTTGCAAGCAAATTATTCTCATGCATTATCCAACTCTGAAGTTCACATAATAAAAAGCACATAAACAGTGTCCCCGACTAAGAGTGTCTCCTTTCACACCCAGCTGCAAAACGTGCACACAGAAGGTCACAGTCTTTTATAGCAAAGACTAATCATATCACCTGCAAAAAGCAGATTCACAATTCAGAGGCAGCTATAAATTCTGTCCCAGACTACCACAACCAGAATAATGATAACATCAACAAAGGATATTTGTATGTGAGTGAGTCGAGTTGCCAGACTGGGATACTGAAGCACACAGGGCCTAAGGAGTGTGACAGGCTGGATGCTGAGCTCCCCGTACAGGCCCTGATCCATGGCTAGTGGTGGGATACTTAGAGGAAACCTGGCTCCAAGAACTGGGTGTCCTCCAACACACCAACATCCTTTCTTCACACAGTCTGGAGGCCTTAAAACCAACAAAGATGATTATGAGCTGCAGACAAAAGCATGCATATACAATGTAGAGCAGTACTGACACACTGTGGCACTAATCTATGAGGACAAAATGTTTCCACAGAATAATACTTCTCATTAAAATAAAATAAATTCCTCCACACAAACAACTACACAATTATTAAATATTATTAAAAACAGCATTACTCTATATTACAGGTGACATCCAAAATCAATGAAACATCTCCTGCCTGTGGAACTTTACTTTTGTTTTTCACTCTAAAAGAATAGAAACACAACATTAGTAAATCATTAAAACAGAGGTTTCTTTTGTAATTTAAAGATATACACTTAACATGATATATAACTTAACATGTTACAGGCCACATTGCAACAAATTTTATACTAAAATTTTGCATTGTAATATTTGAACTAATATATCACATATACCAACATACATATCCAAATAAATTACAGATAAAATTTGAGGACAACATTTTCATTTTTGAATTACCTCATTACTATTACCCTAAAAAACATTATCCTTGTTCCCTGGATTCTTGCAGTCTTACCTGATTTCTGGCAGAAGGGTCTGCTGGTTGAATTTGAATTTGAGGTGGATTTTAATCTGTGAAAAAAATACAAGTGAATTTTTTTCTTGCTTACCAGTTCATAGAGTTTACTGGATAGGAAAAGCTAAATTTCTCTACCCCTGCATTGGCCAAACTGAACATGCGTAGATATGCCTCTATATGAGCTTGCCACTCTGGGCTAAACATAGTTGCATCTTTCATCTGTAAAGTGCAAAGAAGTAAGCAGAGAGAGCAAGTCATTCACACTGTGACCAGAATGACATTTGAATAGAAATACATGAAAAATACTGATTGACAGTAGCATCTTTTTTCTCCAGTTATCACCAATTATCAAGACGATGCTTAGCCACTAATATTAATAATTCAGGAAAGTATAATGTTGGGATGATCGTAGATGTTAGTACCTGAAAAGACACAAGTACTTTTAGTGAGCCACACAGTTCAGTGAAAGTGCACAGCTCCTCGGGATCAGGATCAGGACATGGGCATGTGCAGGGAAGCATCCTCTCCTTCATATCTGCAAAGACTAATGTAATAAGAAATAGGTTATAGTATACACAAGCCACAGATGTATGTAGGTGAAAGGTGTGCACATACCGGTCTGGAGTTCTTTCATTTTAATCCCTTTGAACCAGGGACCAGCAGCTGCAACTGAACAATAAATAGAAATATACTGTTACAACCCTCTGCAGTTTGTTACTGTACGTCTAAGCTACAGTATTTATTTTACCTGGTTCCAAAAAAAACAGAGTCGTCAATTTCCTCTCATGTACAACAGCACAGACATAACTCAGATTACTCATATCAAAAGTCTTGTCAAGTGAAGTCATATTTATTTATACAACATGCTAAAAACAACAGGAGTTGAGCCAAAGTGCTTGAAAGAAAAAGCAAAGGGTTAGAACAAGCCAAAAAAAATAAAAATAAAATAAAATACAAAAGATAAGATGAAGTACAAATGACACATTAAAACAACGAAATATAACCAGACTGAATCAGGATTGTGTGTGATATGTTGCCTTTTTTTTATAGGTCTGACAGTCTACACTGGGACCATTTTGTAATGTGAAGTGGAGATAAAGACACTTGTCTTCACCTTATCTTACAGATGGTTTGAACCCAACTGCGCACTTATCTTATAGAACCAGTTTATCAAGAAACATACTATGCACTTCAACATCACATTGTATTTTTTTTCTCCAGAAAAACAGGTTCACATACTGGTAATGGTGTAAACTGTTTTGTATGAGTTGTAATCATACAAACGTTGAAAAGGACAACCTTCTTTTGTTAGAGTATTTCTACTTGACAAGATAGATCAATGAAAAATTCCCCTGATTGTTAATTTTGATGAAGGACTCCACATTGTGAATGTGGGAAGATGTGGTAAAAAGTTAAACGTTTCCTTCTTGTTGCAGTTGTCTCAGAAAACAAACAAAAAGGGATGCTATAGTGGGAGTGCTTGGGCCGATAACTGATACCAATATTTATTTTTGTTTTTTTCCTTCACTGAACAAAATAAATAAACATTAAAAAAAATACTTGTAGAAGGTGCCATCATATAAGTCAAGCCTATTCAGCCTACTGTTCAGTCAGTAGTCATAATGGCAGACCTTGGTGTTTTTGACGATACATTTTAAAGCCAATATTTGTCGATACAGATATCATGCCATAATATTGTGCATCCCTATCAAAAACATAATTACTCCAGGGCTTTTTTTGAATATCTTTCTTGTATAATATCAACGTTACACTTGGTACTGTTTTCGGATTATTTGTGTGGTATTTTCTGTTTGTGTATGTGTGTTTTTGTTTTTTTTCCTCTGTGTGTTTCCTTGTGTGGATACTTATTCCTGACTTTTGGTAAAAGCTGAAACTCAATAAAAGAACATTGAGGGGGGAGACACCTCACCAGTGCAGTGTACACCTTGGTCACAGCATCCATTTCCAGCCCACAGAAGAAACATTAGTCCCCCAGCAGACTTTAAACTACGGCATTGTCTCTGTTTTCCCATGAGCACCAGCAGCCGCAACACCTGTAATTAAATATCACACAGGCGTCACCCACTGTAGGTGTTAGCAAGCGCATGCTATGCTAGTTAGCTTAGAACTACAACATTAAGAGTCACTACTTTTAAGTTAACAAAAGTAGTGACTCAGTTGTTAAATAACAACTGTTATTTAAAGTGTTTTTAGCTAAAATAGCTCTGACTTAGACCATTACCTGCTGTATTGCTCTGAACATTTTCCTGTTCTTGAGCGCTGTGAAACCTCTATTTCAGTATAATGAGGAAAAGTAGCTTCTTAATTAACGTAATGGCGGTGTCATATTACGTCATTACTAATGATGTGTTCACGTGGCAGTAGTACTGTTTTACCTTTCCTGTTTTAATTATGCGCTACATAATACGTTTCATTATTTACTGACGCCATTTGCACTCTATTTTGGTTAGTAAATATTTGCTTTGTGAAAACAAGTGTCTCACGTTTGTTTGAAATATAATCATCCAACCCATGATTATAAATTATAACCTAAATCATAGTCAAAAGGGAAAATAGGCAAGCTATTCTTAAATTCACAGTATATGTATTGAAGAATCATTTTTTTCCCTGAAAATAAGTATATAAAACCAATTGCAAATAAACTAAAAATAAAACCATACAATTTGATTTAAATACAACTCATGAGAAAAATTGACTCATACATTTATATTCAAGTGTTTAGTTAGGGACTAATATAAGTAATCTGTTAATCAAAAAATTACTTTATATGTTTGTAATTTGTAATTAGGATTTTGTCCACATCTCCAGAAAAGTTCAAATTAAGAGTTTAATTTGGTCCAATTGTTTCAGAATTCATGTTCACAGGTTCAAATAATAGTAAACCAAATTTTATTCTATTCTGTCTGTTTGGTAAAAGGAACTTAAGTGTGCATAATTTGCCAACAACTATAATTTCTCATACAAAGGTATGCATCAGCTCCTACTTATCAAGGTCCAGGAGGGGTCACTGAATTCATAAACACAGATTGGGCCACATGGCTGTGCACGTGGCTAGCACTGTTGCCTATTGGCACTAAAGGTGTTGGTTCATATCCCAGTTCAGGTCTTTCAGTGTGGAGTGTGTGCAAGGGTTTTGTGATCCCTCCCACAAGTCCAAAAACATGTAGAGGGTAAATGGACACTAAAATTGCCCATAAATGTGGATGTGAGAGTGAATGATTATTGATCTTTGTATATTTTCCCTGTGATGGACATGGTCCCCCAATGCTCATGTGGAGTGGTAGAAAATTAAAGAATTAACATAGGATCTTTAAGTGTTCCAGTACATGTTAATTCCTCTATATGACCTAAAATTTGCCTGAATTTAATTAAAATTCAAAGGTCCTTACTAACCATTCTGAGGCCATATGGTGTACATTTAACATACAGGAAGTATATTTTTTTTTGTTTTGTATGTCTAAAAAGAGCTCTCAATAAACATCCATTCATTAGTTCTTAGTACATCCTGAACATGTTGGCTCTTCATTGCTAAGACAAACCACTGCACCACTGTGCCACCCATAATCCACACAAATAAATGCAATTCTGAGTAAACAGCATTATAAATTTTATTTGTGTAGGGTGTGTAAATACAAAGATGCAGTATGAAAACAAAACGGTATCACATGATAACTAATATATTTCTTTATTATTTTTCTTGTCAAGCTTCTACAACTATTATATAAATATAGTGTATGCTATGCTTTCCTTCCACTTGGATTACTTCTTCTCTTTCTTGGACCACTCACTGTATCCTCCAGAATAATTACGAGCACTGAAACACAAGGCACAGAATAGAAGAGGTGTCATCATTACATAATCCCTTTAAATAGCTATGGCTCGTAATGGACAGGAATTACAATGACCTTTAAAACCAGGACAGACTGTGTGTGCATGCCTGTACTATGTACATACAACGTACAAAATTAATAGTAAATTATTTATTTACTTCACATATCCTAGGTGATGGGCCTCATCTGTGGCCGCTGCCCCTCGCTTGCCCATCTGGCAGTGAAACACCAGCTCTGTCGTGTCCAGTGGTGGCTTGGTTACTCCATACTTGGCTTTGAATTCTTCTGGCGTCAATGAAAAAGCATCTTTTACACCAGCAACTGAATGAATAAAAGGGAGAAAGAGAGGAAACATTTTAAGACTAAACAGATGACAGACATAAAACATTAACAACAAATGGAAACCATTCAGAGCCTGAAGAACCAGATTACATTGCACTGATGCATATCCAGCACTCCACACTTTGGCATGTAAAGATTACACAACAGTACACTTAAGAAACCTTTAGTCAGGGTGTTTGTGATAAGTGTTAATAGTAGTAAGAAAAGAGTGAAACATAAAACTCATCAATCAGGGTAAAACAATGCCAGTGTTTCTCCATGTATATGAATTTATAAAGAAGCTCACCGGGGATGTGAGTGGATCCTGGAATATGTCCTTTATTCACTTCGTCTTGAGAACGGACATCAACCAAGAGGAGATTCTGGCTGTTTGCCAGAAGTGCTTTCAGCTCCTCATAGGATATTTCCTTCTTTCCTGGCAATAAAATGTGACAAGGCATTGTATGTAAAAAAATATATAAAAATTTCTTAAAACACACACAGAGATTGTGCCTAAAGGGTAAAAAATCACACACTGACACATGATTAGAACAATAAACACTGTTTCTGTGTGATGGTTCTAACTGTGGTGCAGCAGTCTTACACGGGCACAAGTAAAACAGCCCGGTAAACAGAGGGTGTAACAACCAGAAATTGCATCAGCTGTCAGGTCTGATGTGACATGACTTTCATGATGCGACTGATCCACAAATACAGGTGTTTATATGTATTGTTTTGTCTATTGATGTATTTTATAATGAAGGATTTTCATGAATATTGAAAGATAGTCAAAAAAGACTCTGACTCGGATTTAGCTTGTGTTTCAGGGTGTAGTTCATGGTTGTTTTTTTTCTTCTGCTTAAAATACAGTAATACAACAAGACAGTGCAAAGCACAGCAAAGCAACAAAAGGAAAAATAAATAAATGTTATTTGTTTTTTTTATTTGTGTGAATAAAAAAGAAATTTTCAGAGAAGAGTCAAAGTAAATCGGGGGAAGATAAAAAAAAAAAGAACAAGCGAATTGCATTTCATCAGTGCAGTTAAAATGATGAGGAAGTCAAAACTTCTAATGCATCGAATCCAGTTAGTAGGGTGACTATGCGAGCTGTCAGTGCGTTGCCAGTTCAGTTTTGACAAGAACAAAAAACATGAATTACTATGAATGAATTTCTCTTCATGCATGGACACGATGTAAACATCATTGTCCATATATTTGTCCATTACCAGCTATTCCAGTATGCATGAATGCGACCAACTCTCCCACTCTTGTGTGGTTCTGCCATTTGAACAGACGCAGTCCTACTACACAGTGTTTAAGCACTAAAAAAGAAAGAATTTCCTTGTTACCAAAGATGATACTCAGAAAGGCTTAATGGCACAGGGCATGCAAAGTTTAAGTACTTAGTAATTGCCATACTCTCAAAAAGTTTATTTTTAATGGTGAATCATACAACTGTTGTGTCCTCAGAGGGACAGTTATTATAAAAATAAAACATATATTATTTGATATATGATTTGAGTCCAAATCATTCAGTCCTGGTATGAGAGAGCCTGTGGTGTCTGTGTGACTCCAGGAGTAAAGGAAAAGTTCTTTATCACTTTGAATGAAGTTGTCGGCAGTATGCATTGACTTGAACTGGTTTGTTGTTTGTTGTCAGGGCAAACAGGCTGAATCTTCTGGGATAAAGGGAGGAGCCCTCAATTATTTACTGCCGAGTCATTATGAACCTGCCGTTTTTCAAATTAAAACTACTTTTTCTTATAACACGGCAACTGTTTCCTCACTTATTATCGACACGACATGGCTGTATAAACAAAGAGCCACATTTCGACAGAACCTGTCAATAAAAATACTATCAAAATACTATCATTACTATCAAGTACCGTATTAAATAATTACGCTTAATGGGGGAAGTCGATTTTCGAGTTTCTGGGGTCCTGAAGCCGTTCGTTAACTTAAAGCAAAGGGATTCAAAAATTAAATCCGGGCTCAATGATTGAAAAGAGACAAGAGGAAAGTGGCTCACCTGCGTTCGCCATCGCGCTGCTCCAACGTCTTCCTCGTATTTTCACGTGACAAGCATTGGTTGTGACGTACAGCACCAATGGGCGGGACTTAACTTGATTGACTGTAGTTCTAACCAATTACACCAAAAACTTAAAACTTTCAAAATAAAATGAGTCAGTAATAATAATAAATGAAGATACTAATTTTAGTGAGTACTACAATTTTTTTATTACTATACAGTATATTCAGTGTTATAACTGTTTCGGTAAGTAAAAGGATTTTATTTGTATTTTTTTTTGCTTTTGGCTTCTTTTTGGGGTCACCATAGCGGTTCATAGACTACATAAAGCTTTCAAAATAATAGTTTTTATTTACCCATTGTTAGTGATAAATAATAATACACAGTTTAATGGGAAAAAAATAAAAATTCTGACCTGAGCTCAACAGTCAGTAGTGCAGCAGAAAGAGTGTAGCACTGAACAGACATCTCTATGAATGTGATCAATAAAAATGTATGCATCTACAGCAGAGGTCTCAAAACCCGTCAATCGATTTCATGTTCTTAAATGTTTGTTTTTGATATTTATAGATTCATTTTGTATGATAATGTTTTCTGTGTTGAATTCTATAATGTTATTGTTTATTTTGAAATTAATTATCAGCGATGTTATCACTACATCTAGATGGAATATAATGATGAAGTTGGACTTTCTTTTCACTTTACTGGCCCCTCTCCAGACTTAAAGCTCATGTGGCCCCCAGGTCATTTGAGTTTGAGACCTCTGATCTACAGTGTTTCAAACCTTTACTCATTACTACATTATATTTTTGGACTGTTATTATTGTTGCTACATTAACTTGTGAAGGTTTTGATATTTTATCCTTCTTATCAGAATCAGAATCAGTATCAGTATCAGATATCTTTATTGTCATTGTATCAGCACATACAAAATTAAAGGCAGCCACTCTAGAGGTCTTAAAAAATCAATAACTTTAAAATATACTGTAAATTTATGAATATTATGATATTTTATGTCTTAATTAATTTTACAGTTATTTGTTATTTTGTCTGTCTGAAATGTGAGCTGCATGTAAACAAGATATAATCTCAAGGAGGCTTTCCTGGTCAAACAATAATAATAAATAAATCATCATCATCATCATCACCTATACATATGTTAATAAATGATGGCCAGTGAAAAACCTTTTGGGTGAGAGCATAAATTCAGAAACTGGGATATATTTAAATTTCTTTTTTATTAAAATAAGATTTTTGTTAATTACAAAAGTTTCAGTCAGTAGCTACATTATATCCTAAAAATATTCACAATTAATTTCATGACAGTAAATCTACAGAGGTTAATCTGCCTGCAAATAAACCTTCAGTTATTACCCAAAATACCACAATTGTTACTATTGTGTAATTGTGTAATTATGCAAACACCAGTACTTATTTCCAGACATCTACTCCTGAAACAGGAGAGTAAACACATTTGTTTGATTCTATAATGAATCTGAACACCATCCTGGAACTGCTGGGATTTTGTAACTTGTAACTCAGGTTGGATTGTCCATGCTGCACTAGTCTGGATTACAGCGTTCCCTCTGTGTTGTATGAAGGGTTCCCTAGTCCATCAGTGGACTCTCTCTTTACCTTTAAACATACTTTACACTTCCATAGAATCACTGCTGTTATGATGATAAGTAGAAGCAGGGCAACTCCTCCACCTATGAGCCAGGCCAGCAGATTATGGTCAGACGAACTGGGATGGTCATACCGCAGACAGGAGAACTCTGAGGAGGTGCTGTGTCCTGCACCATTCACGGCCTCTACACAAACCTTAGTCCCAACTTCCAGAGATCCCACCAAACCTCGCCGCAGAGTATCTCCAAACTTCAAGGCATCACCATCTCTTCCTTCAACCACCACTCTGTACCCAGACACCACAGAAGATGGAGCGCACCACTGCACCTCTACCTTTCCTCTGTTTTCCCCTTCACTGATTGTCAACAGTGCTTTGATGAGTGGTGGGTGAGGAGGCACATCAGAACCACTCACCCCAGGACAGAGGCACCCGGTCTGCACTGAAAGATGGGCGCATGGCTCCTGATTCTCCAAGCAGGGGTTGTACTGGCAGTACTGAGTTTCTCGGTGGACGACAGGATTCCTCGCAGACGACAGCACTTCAGTGGGATGACTGTTTCCATCACTGTATTCATCATCAGTATACTCATCATCTGAGCCCAAGTCAGTCATAAAAATGATCCGTGGACGAGTGATGGGAGGAGAAGGAGAAGCTGCATGGGTCAAGAGGTGGGTGTGGAGGAATGGTGAGGCAATCAGAAAAAGAAGAAGCATGGCTGAGCTCTTGCACTGTGATATCATCTCTATGGAAAAAATGACAAATGATGAACATGACTTGTCAAAATGTCAAAAATATCGATGGTTTCAAATATAATACAGCTATTAATAGATACAAATCACTGGAATTTTTTTTTAGTCCATGAGCAGAAATTAGTTGGCAGCAGTGTCCATCATAGTATAATAACAGCTTGGTAGTTGTTTGTAATAGAACGGTAATGATTTAGGAATATCATCTTATTTCTCATGAAATGTCCAGCTTGGTAGAAATACTGGTAATAGTTTGGTAATAAGGAGATAATTTTACAGTACTATTATGTTGTTTCCAAGGTAAAAGCTTGGTGATGATGATTACTATAAGCTACAATCAATGTAATACCTTTACATGAAAATGATTGGGAATCAAAATTGATAATTGCCATATTATACAGTTTAAGTGTGTAGTTGTAGTTTAAGTGTATAGGTGATGATGATGATTAAAATTCCTCCTCCCTGACATCCCATGTACATTTTATGTTCTTACTATTAATCCATTACTTGATTTTTACTCAGGATCAATATAGTATTACATTATTGCCCTGTAACACCGTATTGTTACTGTACTGTAAAAGTGTTACCAATCAGTCTTCATCATTTGTTTATCATTTACACTTGTAGCCCTGGAAAACCAAGCCCAGTAATAAAAAGGATCTAAATGAGGTTGAATAAAGAAACTAAAAAACAAGAAACCAATGGAATTTTGCATCGAAACATAGAAGCAAATACAGAATTCAGTTACAAGTAATAAACAAGATACTAGATAAAGTCAATAAGATTTTACTTGTCCCCTTTTCTTCTTGGATTTGTCAAAAAGGAAAAAATAAATAACTTCTAGAGAGTGGCAAGAAAAGAAAGATATTTGCCCCTGGGATATGTAGTTTATGAATACCATGTCTTTGTGTGCAATCAAATGTTGGCAATGTTCCGGTTTCCATTCTGTAAACAGCTTTAGATAAATAAATCCTGAGTGCTGCAAGACAAAAAATATAACTAGGTGTCTCCATCAGCTCTTCCATTTTCTCCTGGCAGACAGCCAGATGGGTTCTGTGGGAACGCAGAACTGAATTGAAAGATGAATGGAAATTGGTCACCATAAAGTAACTCAAATTACTCCAAAAATCTTCCCTGTCTTGACACACTGATGATTAATTCTCATTACAATGTTGTGACCACTCCTGTGGTTTCCATGTGGTGAATACACAAACGCATATCCCTGCAGTAAGTGAGCGAATGGAAATTAAAAATGCTGCTGGAGACAAAGTATTTACTGTACCTGTGTTTGATAAATGTTCCTCCCTTGTTCCCGCTCTGTCTGCTCTCAATGTGTGCTCACTCACTCCTCTGTTCTCACTGTCTTAAGTTGTTTCCCCCCCAGTCTTTCTCCTCCCCCTCAACACCCCCTCATTTTCTCTCCTCTCTGTTCCTGACCCTCCCCTTTTCACTATTTCATACTTGGGCCATTTCAGTCTGCGCCTCCTTCTCCTCCTCCTCCTCCTGCTCTGTTTCAACAGGGCCCCTCAACCAGCCACCATTGCACTGTTATGTTTCTTTGTGGGGATTTTTTGTGAGAATGTGGACTGGTGGGGATTGGGAGAGGGGGCGGGGTGGGGTGTCATTGTGTGCCTATGTTTTGCCATATTAATATGCCAAGCATCAGCAGGATGAGGCAGGCTGGTGCTTGTTGCAGTATGCGTTTGTGTAATCTGTGCAGTTGTGAGTTTTTATCCTGCCCACTCTGCAGGTGTCCCTGTGGAATGAACAGTACATGAGGACACTTGTGTTTATGTGTCCCGAGAGTAGGGGGTGAAGAATGCATGCAAGTGTATTTATTAGAGAGACCCCTCCACCTCTTGGAGCCACCATGGTGACAAGCTGGAGGAGAACGATAAATGCTTTCAAGTTTTTCCCCGTCCTTTTATGGGGTGAAGCTGGCAAAGAAAGCGAGTTGTTTCTTTCTCCAAATAGCCACATTGAGCACAGATGACAGGCCGAGTACCAGGGAAAGAGCCTCGTTGCTTTCTAGCCTGACAACCCAGAACAAAAGAGAGACTCCTGCTTTTTCAAAGAATAAACAACCACATTTAATTATGCATCAAGCTATTTCAAAGTATATTTATTGTGTACAGTATACAAGGAATGTTTCTTGTGTGAAGGTCTCTTGGGGCAAAACCAACAACACACAGCAAAGGTTGTGAGAAATGTCATTTGCAGATGCAAATCAACTTATTATGATATGAAGATAAAAAGATTTAATTACATGATCACAAGATGAGGTCTGAGAACAGAGTGATGATAATTAAAGTGATAAACACCAATGAGACACAATTTAATGCCACTTTAATGACACAGACCAGTTTTATGTAACTCACAGAAACATGGAGGAATGTGCTTTTAAATGATGATTCATTGTTTATATGCCAAAACCCAAAATGAGAGAAAATAAAACCTCTAATCAAATTCAGCTCAGTGGCAGCCTGTGTCGCTTTCAATAACATCTGCACTGTCTCATCTGTGCACACACATGCAAAATGCTTTGTTTAATCTTGTTAAAATGCTGAAGTAAAACACTATCAATCTCAAGGAGGTCTAGAGCTGCAATTTGGTAAACAAGTTTCACAATTTGGATTCCTTTTCTCTAAATCTAAATCTGTCACATATGTGTATGCTTAAGTCATAAATATGACCTTTATAAGCATGTAAAACCTTTTGCTTATTGATTCTGAGAAAAAAAAAGTTGCAGTCTTCAGAAATTCATCATACTGGGGGAAGTGGGTGTCTGGGACGACAAATGTGATGTCCTATTCTGTTTGGCTGCATTGTGCCTGGCAATGTCATGAACTGAACAAAACGGACATTCTTCAGCAGATCAAACTTACCAACTGGGTAATACTTTACATTAAAGTACAACAACAACATAGTATAAAACAGGTAAGTAATATTATGGTAAAACCATGTTATTTGTGAGGCAATTTCCAAATTTGAAAATTAAAATGGAAATAAGGAGATAATATTATAATAATTCCATGTCATTTACAATATCCAAATATCCAAGTAATAGCTTTGTAATGAGAAATATTATGGGCAACTATCAGTAATCGGTAATTACTATAAAAATAAGCTGAATATCATCTCCCTTTGTACCCACTTATTTTCTCAATGTTTAAAGCAATACCATACCATCAATTCCCCATTACATTTCTTTTTGACCACACCATTTTGATACTATTAGCATATTATCACTGCATTGTAATGAAAAGTGTTAGTAACAACTACGTATTTCATGCACCACAGTCTCTGTTTACGTTCAGTGCAGCTTTTGTGAAACTTCACATATCTCATTGATATATAAAACAAACATTTGCTTTTATGGATTTTAAGAATTAAGACTCTTGAAATTATTTATCAAGTCATACTGTAAATGTACATGGAATCCTTGATTCATTGTAAATTACAATACGGCTCATCGTACTTTCAGAAAGGCAGAGTAATGCACTTCTCTGTCCTTATCTCTTGTCTCTACTGGTGTTTTTTTCACATCAAATGTCCCAATTGTTGTGACTGGATGAGACAACCATCTCCTCCACCCAACCTGGTCTCCATCTACAACAAAGTGCTGATAAGTTTCACCACCCCTCCTGTAACAGGGTGGTACAGGTTGCTTTGACTTATCACAAATGTCTTGATTCATTTCAACATTCATTCCTGAACCAGACAATCTGTATCCAGGAACTCTGTGTGCAGCTCCATTCATTAAAGACATGTTCCCACTTCTCCGCTGCAGCAATAGTTCCCTTTCAGGTATTTCGTCGTGCAGCTCAAGTATGACACTTAAACCTCTCACTGTAGTGAGCGTACAATATTAAACATTTGGGTGTATGAAACTAATAATGCATAAGTACTGAAAACAGTGTGATTCTGGTGATAAAGGTAAAAAGGTAAAAAGACAAGGCAAAGACGCTGGCATGGAAAACAAAATATACAAACTAAACTTTACAATTTTGCGAATCATCTTTTTTTCCTTTCTTTTTTGTCTGTTGATTTTGAATAAATACTGACTTTATCATGACTCTGGACGAGTCCATCTACTTTAAACAGCTTATATTACCCTTCTGGTACATTATAAACAGCATAGTGTCAGTGATGGCAGCTGTTTGTTCTGTAGAACCTCTGATCATGATTTTGTTGGTCGGTTGTTCTAGGATGAACACACCTCACATGTTAAACCAAGCACAGTGGAGGAAGCAGACGCACAGCTAGTCACAGATTGTACCACTGATACGGTTCACAGTTTTGTCTTCAAATCCCAACATACCCTCATGCACCAATGAGTAAAGCTGTCATGGTCGTCATGCTTGAACTCTTCTATAATTTACTTAGAAGTGGATGACATCACCATGGGAACATGGTACAATTAATATCTGTCTGATTAAGTCAGTGAGAGGCCGATGCAAACTGAGGTTCCAAGGCCCCAGAGGAATAAAGGAAGCCTTGGAGTGTGAGTCATAGAGATAATGTCTGCCTCACCACTGCAGATTCCCTCTTCCACCAAAACAACATGTATGAGCACGCTGCTGGAGAATGAATCCGACAACCTGCACGTACCACCACCACCACCACCTTCTGATTGTTGACAGTGAGAATTTCGCCAGAGTATTGTAAATTCGTGCGGGAACTGAATACTTTCATTTCATTCGCCAATACAATATTTTATAAAACAGTAATTATCCTCCATCAGTTCAGCAACAGCAAACACCCTCTACACTTATATCCGCTCACAAAGTCAGGCTTAACTTCTCAGCATGAATTAATTACTCAGACATGTGTGGGCCTCTCTCAGATGTTTATTCCCTCTGCTGCCCACACCTCTCTGAGGATTTTAAGTATTCAATTTTAAACAGGAAGCACTAACATTGGCTGTGTCCCCAACATTTTTGACCCCCCGTTTCATTCACAAGGAATCCTGTGGTAGTCGTATGACCAGACGCTGTGAAGTAGTGTGGACGGCTATTTTCAGCTGTGGAACCAGAATGGGCCATTTAAACCTTACTTATCCTCAAAAGGCTAAATGGAAGCAGATGTGTGATGATGATGATGATGAAGCAGCTTCATCTGATTACAACAACTCACATTCTACAGCCCATATGAAGAAAGTTTGTGTGATTATGAATAAGCATAGAATTAAGTTTATGAGGTTTGTGCTCCTGATAAAATAATAATGTAGTTTTCATTTGGTATAATAATGATTGACAGACTACACAGAAGGCCTGTACATGTCCTTGTGGGAGAAAGTAGTATTTTACTATTGTACTATTCACTATATACTATATGTTCATAGTATACTTTACTTTACTCTCTGTTTACTTTTGTTTTTAAATACCTAAACTGTTTTGAGGAAAAAAGCTCTCTAGAGAAGAATCGGACAAGCTCTTCCCACACTCTTCAGAAACACACTTCTTTCAGATTTCATAATTTTAAGTATTTTATTAAATTATATCTTCATACTTGTATTATTTAAGAGTTGACTTGTATCAACATATTGTATATTTTTATAAGTTTTTTTGGGGGGGTGGGGTACTTTTTCATTGCTAGCATGTATATTGTTGCATTATAGACGATGGATTAAAAACGCAGGATAAAGTGTGTAACTGGAAACGTTGCACAATAAAGGCATTCTATTTTAAGCTATACTATGCTGTTTTATGTAGATTCGTCCATTGGAAATGCAATTATGGTTTATTTTATGGCTAACATATAAAAGCACTGGTTGTCAAGGATCTGGAGACAGAGAAAATGTAAATGTTAGTACGTTACAAACAGTTTTAGTAATTTTGACTATGGAATAATCAGTCTTGCTATTATGTCTGCAAATTCAAAACCCCATCACAGAGTTACAGCGCCTCTCAGTGGGACATGCTTGTTATTGTCCCATTATTTACTGTTAACAGCTAAAAGGAAAGTGGTTCTTGACTACTTGTTATTGGGTAGTTGATAATACATTATGTTTTTGAAGTTATAACATATTGTGCAAAGTAACCAAGAACATATTCAAACTGAAAACTCCATACACTTACATGAAAACTGTCTATAGTAACTGGTTAATTTGCAGATGAAGACTTTATATCCAGACATTATAACAGAATGTATGAGACTTCCTGTAGATTAAACCGCACTGCAACATGAACAACAGTAAAATGCTGCATACAAATGAATCCATGAGTAATAATAATGCAGTGATATGAGCTACATAACAACTTACAACTCACACAGCTATCTTTCTCATGAACAGAATTTTGTAATGCTCTTTGAGTTTTTACCCTATTACTTTGCTTAATAAACAAATTCTTCCATCACTTTAAGAAATGTAAATTTATGGGAGAGGAGAATAGGTACCATGTAGAGCACATATTTATATATGTAAAGCAACCCTAACTGGAAATTCTCAAGTAAAGAATAATTACCACTTGGGAGACTTTCTTTCTTTCTTTCTTTCTTTCTTTCTTTCTTTCTTTCTTTCTTTCTTTCTTTCTTTATTTATTTCTTTCTTTTTCTTATTTTAATACATAATGTGGACCACTGGGGATAATACGAGAATATAAGTTGTGTATATACTGTAAGTTGATCACATGGTAAGAATTGAGCTTGTCCAGTTGGTGCACAGTTTGTGCGAACTTCTTTATAATTATTTTCAGCAGAATTCATATGGGGCTTAGTCATGTTTAAACATCAGCAGAAGTTGAAATGGTGTAACCATTGGTGTTATATGGTTGTACACCACTCTGTTTATTTTGTCCTTATTCAAGTGACTGACTCAATTTTGCACGTTGCACACTTTTTTTTAACACTGAAAACACTGTTGACTTGTTTGCAGTGAATGCACTGTCTGTTGGTTTATTTTGTTACTTTTCAGTAAATCAGTGGTAACCCGAAATATACAATCATAGTAGTGCTTTAACAGTGACAAAGCAACTTAAACCTGCCGTTTCTAAGAGAGAAAAAAACGAATGCAACGGTTCTAGTTTTCATAGAACACAGTTCTTCAAAAAAAGTGAATGATTATTGACAATCTAGGCAGACAGATAACGGTTAAACTGCGGTAAACACACTCACGCGCGCGTGCACACACACACAGAGTCGCAGAAAGACTCGAGTACATGAAACGTGAAACAAGGTTGCCAGGTCTGCTTGACAAAAGGACAAAATAGGTCCAACAACTTCGATTTAGCCTTGCAAAAAAACCAATTATACATTCATGCAAACATGCATATTCAAATCACACAAGGTTGGGTTCAAATAAAAAAAATGTACAAACAAAAGTGAAGCAACACATTTAACACATTATTTTTATTTTATTTTAAACACACTCAGCACTTTGAGCAAGAGGAGTCAATGCTCAGTTTTAGTGGTGTTTAGATCTTGTGTCACCTGGCAACATTCCTGCAATGAACACAGGAATTGACTTGTTTTACATCTAAACAGACTTAGGTTGAAGTATGATTGAAAACACAGAGGCGTGTCTACAAAACCTTTCAGAAGTGAATTCTATATTGCTCACAAAAACGTGGTTTTTGGCAGTTTGACAGGAGAAACACATCTTGTCACTTGTGTGCTACTGCACACAAACGCTCCCTCATCATGGCTGATAATATTGCTTGAAAACAGAACCTGTATTCAGATAAAGGACGCATTGTACAAATAATGTTAGACTGTTTACGAAGACCAAAATAGGCAGAAGAATAATATCAATACAAAACATCATAAGATGCACACCTTAAATGTGCTACATAAGTAAAGTAAAAAAAAAAACAAACAAAAAAAAAAACAAAAAAACAAAACACATCATTGGCAAATGATTAGGTGAAACTTCCGGAGCTGAGGCGGAAGCGGACGTCAACTAGTTCCTTCCAGTAGCAAAACTTTGGCAGTTGAATGGCTTCATTTTCCTATAATGTATGACCATCCTGCAGTTTGAAAATCACCTGATGTTGAAATTAAAACCCGGACATGTGATGATGCGGGACACAAAGGCTCTCACTTGGTTCTTTGTCAGCCTTTCAATAAAAAACATTCTGTCCCTCCTGCTTTTAACAAAACATGACTGATCCTATTATTGTGTAAATACTGAGAAGGCTTTTCATATTGTTCACAGCTTCGCTGTCTGTAATTAACAACGCAGGTAATCTCGGGATTTACATTTTAATTGCATGCAAAATAAAGCCACTTTTACATGACGTTGTTCTAATATGATATTTATACACAATAAAGCAGTCAAGCGGTGTAAAAGACTTAAACAGAATTGGTGTTTTCTGGCTTGACATTTTAATATTTTAATAATCAAAATACTGGGCCACATGGTTGGTGTAGTTATTAGCACTCTTGCCTTGCAGTAAGAAGACTGGGTTTTGTGACCCGGTCGGAACAATGGCCTTTCTGCACGGAGTTTGCATGTTCTCCCTGTGTGTGCATGGATTTTCTGCGGGTTCTACGGTTTCCTCCAACAGTCCAAAAACATGCAGATTGATTTGGCAAAAAAGAAGACTCTAAATTGACCATAGGTATGTGTGAATGGTTGGGTTATGTTGGGTCTCCAATGTTGGCCTCATGATGGACCGACAACCTGTCCAGGGTGTACCCTGCCTTTCACTCGATATGTGGCACCAGCTCCCCTGAAACCCTCATGTGTAAATGATGAATGAATGATCAATTAAAAAAATCAATATAATATAATTAAAATAATGACAACAGTATTAATAATAACAGTGACCTTTATTTGTAAAAGCACTTTTATAAAAACTGTTACAAATTGCTGTACAATTCAAAAATATAAAGTAGAGGAAAAAACACAGAAATGAAAAAAAAAAACTGTAAAATTATATTTATCATAAAAGTACGTTTTGTCATTACTTTCTTGGACAATAATGTACACAAGCCCTGGGTTCTGTAACAGCAATGAAACTGTTGTGGAAATATTAAATAAGTGTTGATCAGATTTATGATATCAACTAAACACCCGCAATGTATTTGTTTTTTTTAGATTTCTGCACCACCATAAAACAATTTAGCATTTTACAGCAATTTTGATTATTAACATACAGCATATATCAGTGAAATGAAGCTTTTAGGCGGAGCAGCATTTTTTAAAAGACATCACAAACAAGTAAAAACAAAATATAAAGTTGTATATTTGTCATGAATCAAACAAAACTACATTAAACGCTCTAATGAACACGCCCGCTACTGCGCACGCTCTATGGGCCGCACAACCCGGAAATAAACCAGTAAATCTGAAAGTTTTTCCGCGTATTGTATGCGCTGGGTGAGCAGCTTCACTGGAATGAGAGGAAAGGTGATCCATCCAGTTCTTATCATACATCCATGGATGTTTTCGAATACGGGTCTACTTAATTTCGCTGAAAACCCGCAGACCTGGCAACCCCGGGTCAGTGGAAACCCGTCCCACGGCAGCGCAGGAGCTCTACAGTTGGGTCCAACCCTCCATCCGCTCGCGAGAGGAGGCGGTGGCGAGCGGTTGAATGACGCTTCTCTCCCGTGTTGACACTTCAGAGCCGAGTCAACCACCGGGAGCCGCGCTGACCTACATATTTCCACCGCGTTTACATATCAGACGAAAGAGGGCGAGCACCGGTAACGTTTCTTTTGTCACCGCGGTACACCGTACGATACGGTACCGAGGGTTTTTCACAGGTTGAGGATCCGCATTTGTCGCCGCGCGGAGAAGCGACAGGAAAAAAAAGTGAATTCACATTGTTGGAGTCAAGTGGTTGCGGGAAATATATGATCACACTAACAGGACGAACAGGAATCCCGGTTAAAGACAAACAGAATGACACTTCTAACGTTTGCCGGTGGAAGTTGACGCGCAGACCCGGACAACAGGCGGTGCGTTAGGAGGAAGACCCCCCCCTCTCTCTGTTTTGCACGTTTTGACAGATAACCAATCAAATCTGTTACTTAAAGCCCGTGCTCTTATGTCAGCGACCTATATCTGCTGCGTGTGCGCCAAAAGCCTACTGTAACCTCACCATCTCACCAGACAGCATGGGGATCAACGGGCTGGACAATCAGCCGTCCGGAGGAGTGTGCAGGACGGAGGAGCCGACCGCAGATCCCCACACGGAGCAGAGAGATGCTCCACAAGACGCAGGCGGCGACAAGAGCGACCAGGCTGCGGGCACCGAGCGCAGACTCGTACATGACAACAGCACCGTGCAACTGATCGAGGCCGGTTGCAATGCGGAGGCTGCGGCGGGGAGGCACGGGCAAGGAGCCGGATTTGTCCCACCCGAAGGGGGCTTTGGATGGATGGTGGTGCTCGCTGCAACCTGGTGCAACGGCTCGATCTTCGGGATTCAAAACTCCTTCGGCATCCTGCACATGATGCTGGTGAAGGAGCACGCAGACCCAGACGACAAGACGTCTCAGTTCAAAGTGGGTGAGTAACATCCAGCAGCAGCAGCAGCAGCAGCAGCAGCAGCAGCATGACTGGAACAACACAGAGGCACATTCTGTCCTGGATGCACATTTGATCTATCAGAAGTTAGTGTAATGATAAATGAAGAGGTGGGAAATCTGAACCACTTTATTATCATTATTATTATTATTATTATTATTATTATTATTATTATTATTATTATTATTACTATGATGATTATAATTATTATGATGATTATGATTATTATTATTATTATTATTACTATGGTGATTATAATTATTATGATGATTATGATTATTATTATTATTATAGAGAGAGAGAGAGAGAGAGAGAGAGCTAGAACACCAGCAACACAAAACTTTTATACATCAACGATGGTATATTTTTTGTGTGACTGCACATACACATACTGTACATCAGTTTAACCCTTGTGCCCTCCTCACATTTACTACCCTCTGGAAACCTTTGTGGCATAAATGTACACGGAAAAAGAACCGCTATTAAATCTTCATACATCAATATTTTTATGCTTTTTCCATAAATCTCTTAAACAACTTCAACCTTGCACAAACTACTATTCATCAGATTTTCCCATTGTAGGCCAATGCTTGAAATTCTTGTATTTTTTGCCAGTTATATGGAGCCATGTGACCACCAGGGGGGCCAGTGATTTGTGTGTGAAATATTTTTTAAATCAACATCTGATTCATCACTGTGAACATTTATTGTGCAACAATCTGCAACAGTTGTTTCGTTCAGTCCATTCCCAGCAGCCGACCAGCAGGTCCTGCAGCATGTGACCTGGTGCTCTCCATGAATGCACCTGTTGCACTTGGTGCAGGTGGGAGAAGGCTGCATTTTTAGGCCTGTGCGCAACCAGCACATCACCAGTGATTGAATGTTTGGTAGTTATGAGCAACTTTGAAGTTGTTTGTTATTTATGAAAAAAGAAGCAAAAAATATTTACATATGAGGATTTAATAGCACTTTTAATAGCATTTTTGCCACAAAGGTGTCCAGAGCTTGCAAAATGTATCTACAGAATATAAAAGATGATGTGAGAGTCATTGGATTTTTGAACATTTAACTAAAAAAGGGTTTTTGCAAAAATTCATGCCACAAGCTGTAACAGAGCCAAAATGATTACCAAATCAAAAAAACTTGAGAAAAATGTTCAAAAATGTCCGAAGAGGGCATGAGGGCTAAGAGGGATGTGGGTCAGCTCAGAGTCCATGTGAGTTTACAAAGTGGCACATTTAGCTCAGTGTAGAATGACACATGTGCATACACTGTACTTGTTTACTCCTAATGTAAACAGCCCTCTCTCCTTTGAGTTTAATGTTACAGTGCATGTGCATTGACTAAAAATTAGCAGTTCTTCAACTGATCAACAATGCATTTGTTATATAGGAGTTTGACTCTCAGACCAAACTGTCACAAATTTATTCAGATTATACTGTGAATATTTTTTAACTGCTTGGAACATAAATGTACAGGGTTTTATATTTTCTGTAATATTTTAAATGAAATATTTAACTTTTACAACTGTTAACTTTTACAACGTTATTCTGTTTCTGTTAGTCTGTTATTCTGCTTTTTTATTCTGCTCTTTTTGCACACTATTGAGACAGAATACTCATTTTACTGCATGTTTTACCCCAAATCCTTCAATTCTATCTTTGCCTACGAGCAACTGCAAAATCCAGTTGGTTACAAATGAGCCCTTGTATAATTTGCATTTAGTGTCTGCACTTATACAGTATATTTTCAATTAAAATAATGTATAAGCTCAATAGTAAATACATTAAACATGTAATAAAAAACTAAATGTTTTGTGGACGGCGTTTATCACGTTTAGTAGTAGTATTATAGATATGATTATTAGAAATTACACATTTAATTGGGTGCCTGTTTGTGTGGTCCAACTGTAATTTATACACTGAAACTGTGAGCACAGTGTACATAAATATGTAGACAGAATATTTTTTTATAAAGTACTTAAGTGTAGATCAATTTTTACTTTGCCTCAAAAGGTTTCCTCATCTAAACATTCAAAAGAATGTGAAATGTTCCTTTTTATTGGATTGTTTGCATTAAAGCACAAAAAAACTGAGACTGCGGGACATGTGAAAAAGTTGCCATTGTATATGATCAAAACCCATATACAATACAGTGCTGTAAAGTCTATAAACAGTATAAAATACTTGTCGATAGTTTAATTACAGCAGCTGCTGTCTGTGGTGTCCATGAGCAGAATAAGGCCAGTATTCAACCACCTCGTCTCCCTGAATGCTTTAGTATTGCAGAGAAATTGCAGAGGGTCACATGTTTTCACTGGTTCAAATTATTTCTCTGTCTTTACTGAATTCTTCAATCTAAATATGTTATAGAATAATGGCAGAGGCAGGGTGGGACCCAGACAAAGAGATTCATTTTAAGGGAATGAGGAAGTTTATTTTTGACCAAAAAAAAAAAAAAAAAAATCTGTCTCCAGATATTTTTTCAAACATGGGACAAAGATTTTGAATCCACCAATGAGCCATCAGTGGTTGGAATTGAACTGAAATTTTCTTGCTTTAATGTTTAGAACCCTTTGGGTCTCTAAAGGTTCTGCCCATCCATTGTGTTGTGTATTACAGCATAGGCCTCTTGCTTTGGAGTACTAACCAAATGAATAATTATGTGGGAAAGGGTTCATACTCTCACCTGGAGCTTTGTTTGGAACAAAGCAGCATCTAACCCAAGTAGGTATGTTCTGAACTTCCTGTCGAGGCACCGGCAAAGACTAAGGTCAGGATGTGGGATGGGATTATGGTTCTAAGACTCTTTACGTGGAACAATTTAACACTTTATGATAATCACTGTCAAGAGAGTTAGAGGGGGAGAGAAAATAAACACAAGGCTCTGATGTCGTCAGGGTCATTTGAATTGTAAGTGCAGTCACAGTTGAACATCTTCAACAGTATCATGTACCTTGGATCAGTCAAGCCTGCAAACACAGTATGACTGGTAGCTGTGTTTCAAGAGTCACATGAAACCACATATTTTCAACAGAGGGCACCCAGCAGCAATCATTAATTATATTATTAATAGCAAATGAATTCTGTTTTAAAATCAAGTATTTTGAGACAAGCTATAGTTGTATAAGTGAGTCAATCTCATTATTACAACTGGTCACCAGTTGTGGCTGTGATTGGTCTATTGTTTCTCACTTGATTTCATCTTCAGCCATTCATCAGCTTTAGTCCAAGGTTGTTCTTATGCAAAAGACTTAAGCAAGTACAATGAGTCCTGACCTGACACCCCTCAAAACAGAACATCTTAATTACAGTAGTCAAAGGCAAAACTCCTTCCAAACCGTGCAGTCACTACAAGTTAAATTCACTTGCGGAACGTCTTGGAATGTTCTGCAACAACACTGAAAGCTTTTCACAAGAAAAAAAGCACTGGACCATACAGTGAGGATGTGACAAGAAAAGACTAGTATATGATTCACTCTTGATTAGAGATTACCATTACTTATTTAAACTGAGAATAATTATTTATTAAGCCTTGATGTGTAAACAAGAGCTTTTTAAAAATTATCTTAGGGCTACAAAGTGTATAATTAGAGCTGCAGATGGTGTTGTTTTCCATAAACATGGCATGGTTTTTCATTTCTCTTGTGCTCACATGTCCAAAATTGCTGGTATGTCATGTCTAGTCATCATGCAATTTTAAAAACTAAAATAGTAGTCAGTGGAGACCCCAAATGATAGTAGAAAGGAACATCGGAGCACAGCACTGTTTCTGCTCTAGAAACATTTTCAATTTTCATTGATCCCTGGATTTATTTTCTTATGTACTCTATATGCCACTAGTGTGCGACACATTTGTAGGAAAACTGTACTGTGGCAAATGCCCATCTGACGAAGTTGTGTTCTATTTTGATTGAAGATTTAAGCTTAAGAATTTGCTAACCAATATCAATTTTTTTTTCTTATATTTAAGGGACATTTGGTGTCATGTTCAAAAGCTTGAGTGATGTTACTCCGGCTTCTTTAATAACGCTGCTCCATGATAGCGCTAAATACTTCAAAGGGTATTTGGATGGAGAAGAGGGCGAGGCAAAGAAACTATAATAAGAATTTAGGCAGTGATGGTGTTATGGTTGCAGATTGCTATAACTTATCAATAACAAATAAACAGCCAAAAGGCACAGCCTGTTTATATCACTGACAGCAGCATTTGACATTGATGAGACTTTCCCATTTAGTATTTTAATGTACAGTATACACAAGATACACAGGTTTATTCATGGGATAATGTGAGAAGCACTGTCATGCAACACGGAGCGTCTACGTCACCCATATTAAACAAAGAGGGCAGTGTGCACTGTCCTATTTGTGTAACCTTGTCTTTGTAATATTTGGTTTTTGTAAATCATTAGTATTGGGATAAAAGGTATTAGATTTTTGTAATCAAAGCTTTTTATAGGCAATGTTTAGCAGGTGCCTATGAACTGAATACATCAATGATCATGGTATCTGGCCTGAAATAGGGTTTAAAAAAGAAGTATTTCAATCATTAAATGACATGACACCTTAACTAAAACTTAACTAATATAATTATTATACAATAGCAAATCTTTAGAATTACATTCTGCACCTAGCTGAGGGAAAGACAAGGATCTATACAGCTTAAAATGAAAAATAAATGCCATGTAATTGCTATACTTTATCCTCAAGCTGTGTGTTATAATCTTTTACCATATCAGACCATATATGGTTAACATTTAGTGACTGTTAGTCAGAAGCCAAATATTAACTCAGGAAAAACAATATTTCTAGGCAGGTGTGTGTCACAAGCAAACTGTTGCAGTCATGACAATACTGCTGTGGTCTGTGCAGTGGGGCTGTGCTGCCTTTAGATTTCTTCAGCATCTCCATGGTAGCTGGAAATCTCAGGTTGGGAGATCAGCGAACATTTTTGGCATTCCAGTGGGCAGGGGAATGGGTTCAGGTCAGATTAAAGTCTCTAGAAGCTCCGCGCATAAGCAGGTGAATATCAATTAGGGATAGTGAGTTCATCAGTGTAGTACAATCTGGGGTTTCTCCGGGAGGTAAGGGAAGGAGATTCTCCCTTTATGAGTTTAAATGCAGTTTAGATGGAGTTTAATCGGAGAAAGTTTAGATTCTGAAAAATCTAGTTGTGCTGCTACATTGATGCTTCACACCTGCTTCCAACCAATAAGCCAATCAACCAACCAACCAACCCAAATGACTTGTCTGACACCCATAATACCTTGTCAGCATGCGACAAGGTATTATGACAAGGTATTGACAAGGTGGCATGCAGTGGATTAATTTGTTGAGGATATCATGAACTCTGACCTCAAAATGTGCCACTGTTTTTGATATGTTCTTGATATAAGGCTACTTGGGCCAGAAAGCTGGTTTTACTTTTCTTTGTTAACTGAATTTCTGAGCCAAAACAAACTAAAAATAGAGAGGGTATGGCAGAATGGCATGATTTTTACTCCAGCTTCAATGTT
This sequence comes from Brachirus orientalis, assembly GCA_016785285.1. Classification (NCBI taxonomy): domain Eukaryota; kingdom Metazoa; phylum Chordata; class Actinopteri; order Pleuronectiformes; family Soleidae; genus Brachirus; species Brachirus orientalis. The sequence continues at coordinate 744,628 of JAFBJR010000058.1, read as the reverse complement.
GGGTTTCGTTTACACATAACAAACAACACAGGTATACACAAATTAATGCATTGTTTACGAGCTAAACTTAGTAACCTCTGATAAACAGTGCATAAAATCAGGATACCTCTTTAAAAGTCCAACAGAGTTTCTCTGCTGCAAGTTTGTTCCACCAGGTTTCATATGGGTCCTATAGAGAGTCTCTGTGTCTCTCTTTTGTGGTCAGACTAAATCCTTCATTCACACACACATACTGAGACTGTGTGTGTGTGTAAAAGGCTGCCAGTGGAGCGAACCTCTAAAATAGAGTGCAAGATGAATTTCACAGAATTCCATAGAAAAGATCCTGTGATTTTTTTAGGAATAAAAAAATGTCTGCACCTTCAATAACAGAGAAAGTGGGAAGCTGGAGAAATTCCAGTGATGGAAATTTGATCTCTCTCATAGACGTACGTTAACACTGTAGTCATTAATGTCTGAGATTCTGAGAATTTAGTGCTTTGTACATATGAACGTTTAGGGCATTATGTTGGTATTATTAGGTCAGATCTTTGCTCATATTGTTGACGCTACATATTGTAATTTTGAATCACATCCTTTGAAGGATCATCCCAGTGAACTGTGGCATCATGGGTTTATTTACAGGCCTTTTTCTTAGTGCTACCATTAACCTTCCTAAACACTCACTGGCTACTTTAGTAAGTCCACATGAAACCTAATGGTGAACAAAGTGATAAAATTGTGTGGTAGAGGGTCCAGAATGGTTCTCAGCTTTGTAGATCAGTTGTGCAATATGGGGCAAATGTAATGCTAAGGTGCTTATGGGAAGCCAAACTCCAACTCTTTGGCCTCTTAAGTGAAGTGGGTTAATCTGATCTCATGCAATTTTGCCACTAGTTTCTCCCTCACTGCTGTGCTTTGGTTGAGATGTGTTGGCCCATTTTAAAACAGATACAGTATGTAGCTTCTCTTCTGTTGCAATTGTTGATTTTTAACTTGAGGATTTTGCACCAAGATGTGATGTGCACTTCTGACCCAGTAAAGTGCTCTTCTTTTTATTGATGTTGGCTGAACATAGTTTGGGTGGGAGTTCATGAAGTACACATACAGCAAAATTCACCCTCTCTTGTTTCATTTGGATAAATAAACTATAGGAAGGCTGAGGTGTAGTCCCACCCTAACCTATACAAAGACCGACTGGTTTTGTATGCTTTTCAAACTTCCAGAACATATAGTACAGAAAACCTCCACAACAAAGACTGTTTGTACAGCGGAGTTCATGTTTTACTTTTTTTTTCTTAGTGTGGGTGTATGCAAGTGTGTCGTAAATTATTCCATCCGCCTGTTTACCAATCTGTCTGGTCTCTTTCCCAGTAAGCTGTTAGATCAGTGTGACCCACAGCCCAGACACCATGGTAGACATTAAAGCTACCTTTGCTCCCCTGGAGACTGGACACATATGTTTGTTTGTTTGCGCTGCAGGGTACGCAGTGTCTCTGTTGGAGCGTTCTGGCTCGTGATGTTCTGACACTGGATGGCTATTACACCACAGGCCAGAACTGTCCACTCTGATCCAGTTTTCAACTGCTTAATCACCATGGGAAGTCATATATTGTGTGTCTGATGCACAGTACAATACATGATACATAAATAAAGAGCTGGGTTACATATATTTGTATTAATAGCTAACGACATTGGGTCATCTTAGTATCATCTTAGTATCCTCCGCTTTTATTGTGACATGGACTTTGAGCCTTGCATGATATACAAACAGGCATATGCTTTTCTCATGTAAATTTTAACATGATAGCTACAACATACAATGTTTCCAGGTTAGTGGTGATGAATTGTCTCCTCTTTCCTCTTCCTCTGCAGCCTGGGTCGGGGCCTTGTCCATGGGCATGATCTTCTTTTGTTCACCTGTGGTCAGCATGTTCACTGACCGCTTTGGCTGTAGGAAGACAGCTGTCAGTGGGGCAACGCTGGCTTTCATAGGATTGCTCACCTCATCTTTTGCAAAGTAAGCTAGTGCATGCTCTATAAAATGATTCGCTGTTCTTGAAATATAGTATATAATACACAGAGGGTGCACAGACACAGAGCATTTATCCTTTTCAGAAACCAGCGTCTTGGTGAAGTTTCCAAAATGTTCAGTCTCTAACCATTGGAATGACATAATCAGCTTTTCCTCAGTCGAGATTTTGAACACTTAAGTTGCAACTTACACAAAAGCTGACGCAAATGCTGTATGTACATGCACCCATCACATATCAAATTTTGAGACATTTACTTGGCGATACAGTTTAAAAAATGTAACATTTCATTCACATTGGAGGAGTCTTTGAGAATTCTCGAAATGAAATATTACAGCAGTATTTTTTGTGTAGTGACTGGTTTTCTCAGATGTCTGAAATGAAGAGCTTTAATTTGAATTATATGAGACCTATTGTACATTTATTCATATCATATCAAGTGAAATATTTCACATTGATTTCCAACATCTCATAATGACGATGTTACGATCTTGCGTGTATCGCTCATCCACTTTATTTGTCACTTTACTCTTCCCTTTCACTTTCTCTTTAATTTCAGTTCCCTTGGCCTTCGTTATTTCACATATGGCATACTATTTGGCTGTGGATCCTCTTTTGCATTCCAGCCCTCGCTGGTTATCCTCGGCCACTATTTTCGACAGCGCCTGGGCCTGGCCAATGGCATGGTGACGGCAGGTGCCAGCCTCTTCTCCATGGGCCTTCCAGTGTTACTCAACAAGGTGGTGGAGCCTCTGGGCCTCAGCAGGACCTTCCAGATCCTCAGCCTCTTCATGCTGGTCCAGGCCCTGCTGGCGCTGACGTACAAACCTTTACTACCTGCTGGAGGAGGCATGGGACCTGGCCCTGCTGAGCCCCAAACCCAGTCATGGGCTACGGCTCAGGGCGGGACCAGGTGGAGCAGGGTTCTTGTTGGGCTGAGAAAATACTTCAACCTAAGAGTGTTTCACATCGTAACATATCGGATATGGGCATTTGGAATTGCTACGGCAGTTTTTGGCTACTTTGTGCCATATGTATATCTGGTAAGGTCATAGAATGCTCTCATAACTAAACTCTATACAAATGTGTTCTTGGTGTTTTACAGCACTTGGCATCTGTAATGTCTCTTTCTGCCTCTTTACTTTGCTGCCTCTGTCTTCTTTTCCCTTTGCTCTTATTGTTGTCATCTTAGATTTTTATATATGTTATTGTTATGAAATTGAATAGCTGTGTTACATTTGATGTTAATTGAAGATGTATATAGACGCTAAGCCTTGTGTACTTGTTCTGTTCTAAAACATTACCTAATATGGAATACATATGTACCGGGTATTTTTGCTATGTGAGTGCAAAGATATTTGAGCTATAACAAGGTTATATTAATAGCGTAATTGTGGTTCATAAGTCAGACTTTTGTTGTCATGTATCAACCATTTTGGCATAACACTGCTTCTCAGCTAACTTGAAATGGAGAGAGAGGGAGACAGATGTCACAGCTGGAATTTTGCAGGTGGTCTGATGCCCTTTATTTTCTCTGATCTTGGGTAAAGGGGAATGGAGTTCATGGTGAATGAGTGATGAAGGCTTAAAAGCTGATTTAGTCTTTCTTAAAATCAAACTGAAATTTAATATCATCAGCATTTGCACCTGCTCTATGAGTCACATATGCTGCAGTCTGTTTTAAGTACAAATAATGATGGGGAAAAAGCTATAACTGTAAAATGATGGTGTAGCGCTTTGTAGTTTATGCCTAGTGTTTAAGAATTAGTGACATCTAATGGTGAGACTGTGGACCGTAACAAATAGTTTCCTCCGCTCACCCCACCCTCTCCCAAGCACATCAGGAGACTACTATAAGAACCAGAAAGAATGACGTTATTCATATGCATAGTAATTTTTCATTCACGTGAAAACACACCCTCTGGCTGGTTTGTTGCCAAGCCATGTCGCTTTGCTATTTATGCTATATAAAGCATAAATGTTACTTAAAACAAATGCTTGCTACATTACCAAAGAGTTTCAGCATCAACCAACAACCAAGACTTTTCAGCTTTTATGACATGAGCACACATTAACTAAGCTACTGAACAAAGGACCAAACCAGTTTATTCTGATATTGCTCACAGATTGTGTCTGCTTTCGTTGAATTTTTATTATATTATTATTATTGTTAGCAGAAGGATATGACTCTAAGCAATAATGTGTAATATACTCTGTCCCATAACTGTCTCACTGTTTCACTGCACCTCATTTACTTACATTTTCTTTTTTGAGAGTATGGTATATAACAAGCTATAGCATGAACGTGTACGTAGACACGGGTACGTACGGGTAAGGTGTGCTTGAGCGAGGGCGAGTGTTTGAGTGTGGGTGTGGGTGTGTCTGTGTACGCGCATACATAGTTATTATTTTCCTATGCTGCTAAAGTCTGTGATTTTAGTAACATTACGATCAAAACACAAAAAGTCATTTTTCATCGATCTATTGTTATTGTGAAGATGTCAGTACATGAACTGTGACCAAATCTGGTGTGAGATAGTGAGACGGTGAAGGATGAAGATGAAGTGTAAAGCTGTAGCCTGGAGCTGTGAAGTTGATCTCCCTCTTTCCAGATGTCTGATGTTCTAGCTCCGGCCTCCCTCTGTCTGTCCTGTTGTTTCAGGCCTGAGTCCAGATGTAAACACAGCCCCGGCCTTTGTATTGGCTCAACTACCTCAGGAAACCTCTCCTGTATGGCCTCTCTGTATCCCTAAACATTCCTATCCTATGGCCATTGATGAATGTAGAGCCCTTCAAAGCAGAGCAAATATTTCACAAGGACCAGGTTGCTCAGGAAAGACATGAGAGGGTGGTTTCATGTTTTGGATCTGAATTGGGTGGTCATGGCTGAAAGGGTCTGCTCTATATGCAATAGGTCTCCCTGTCCTTCTGTTCCAAAAGTTGATGGATGAAGTCGTATTGTTATTAAGAATGCGGGGTTTGAGTCAGGGATGGACAAATTCACCACTCAACCAAATGCACACACGTTTGCAGACTTCATCGAGAAAGTTTGCCTGCAGGTTGTGTAGCATCATTTTTAGTTCATATGTTGCTTCTAGCCTGTGAAGTTTTCTTATGCAGCATGATCACATTTTTCCACTCCTACAACAGCCAAATCTCACACAGCGCTATGTCTGTCTTTTCTTTTCATGTCACAGATAGACTTTGTGGTAGAGGAGTTCAAGGACACTCAGAAAGAATGGGTTCTCTTGGTGTGCATGGGAGCGTCATCTGGTGTGGGACGTCTTACTTTTGGAAAGATTGGAGACCTCCTTCCTGGTCTTAAAAAGATCTACCTGCAGGTGAGGAAATCAGTCCACTGCATATTGAAACTTTTAACTTTTAAACAAGAGCAAACGTCTGATACATTTAAACCATTTTCAGAGGAGTTCACACAGTGTTGGTTAAGCCTATCAGCTCCACACAACTCTTTCTGCATTCCTGGGTACAGCTGTGTTTAAATCTTGTATTGCCTGGTGATATTCCTGCTCCAGAAAGGAATTGATTAGTTTGACGTCAAGACAAATGAAGGCAGCATTAAGATTGCGTTAGTAGAAAAAGATGACCTAAAACAGGTTGAATTACCACTGAAAACGAAGAATGTTTTAGGAGTAAATTTATCTGCTCAAAAAAATCTCCAGTCATTCAGCAGTTTGACTGGATAAATGCTACATTCCCCAACCCGTCTGCGCTGCCTCTGTATATACATGAATACTTCCTCTGTCAGGTCTGATAGTTTTGCTTGACACAGCCTGATTTTAAATGTAGGGCATACCATACAATAATGTTGCATCATTTCTGTTCACCAAGACACTGCAGCTTTACTTTTAACCTGAAATAGAAGACATCTTGTGCTTCAATTTAACGCTAAAACAATATTTTTAAATGTAATTTAATTTGATGTTGTCTTTGCATTCTGAGTGACTCACTGTTATTAACGGCTTAAGCTGGAGAGAAACATGACTCGGATGCTCTTTGCACACTGGAATGAAAATAATCTCTCACAACAAGACACATTACCGACCTAGATAATGGGAGAGGATAAGCAGTTCAGAGCAGTTTGAGAAGAGAATACAAAAATGGTACGTTACACACTTCCTGCTTAATGCAGTCACACTGGTTGTGTGCATCATGGCTGTATAAACCAGAAGCACCACGGTCACACTGCATATAGTTAATCAAGCATATAATAAACACACTGACTTTGGCTTAATGTTTTACAGATGGAAAGGCTAATGGTTAAGGGCATATGTGAAATGCTTAAGGAGAACACTTAAGCTCACTGAAAAAGAGAACCCTCTTTAACAGTTCATAGTATGAATCATGAACTCCGAGCCCAGCATAACACAAATGTTGTAAGTGATCACTGTTATTCTCCAAAATCTCACATGAAGAAAATTGGTTGTCATACCACTCTGCCAACTCTAATTTTACAAATTTAAGGGACAATAACAATTCTAATCTAAATAATAATTATAATGGCAGAGAAAGTATTTCTAGTGCTTTCCAGCATGTACCAGATCCTACTCCTTACGACATAGGCTGTCATGAAGCTGGAGGCTTTATTCTTTTGCTGTACAGACAAGGACAGCTCTTATTTTCTGCTCTTGGTATCTCTGGATTTATTGAAGAAATGAGAGTGCAGACATATACTACCTTAGTTTTAAGATTTAAGGTATCTGTATTATCCCCAGGGGACAATTTGTTGTACAGCCAACAGTAACAGCATGGATCCAAACCCCTGTTTTTCAGAAACAATAAAGACAGTGATAGCTTGTCTTCTTGCTGTCTGTTTCAGGTGGCGTCCTTCACGGTAATGGGCCTGATGTCTATAATGATTCCTCAGTGCTCTGTGTTTGAGGGGCTGATAGTTGTGTGTGTGATCTTGGGCCTGTGTGACGGCTGTGTTCTCACCATCATGGCCCCCATAGCCTTCGAGCTGGTTGGACCCATGCAGGCCTCGCAGGCCATTGGCTACCTCCTCGGCCTCATGTCTGTTCCCATGACAGCAGGTCCACCCATTGCTGGTGAGAAGCATGCACTTTTTTTTGTCCGGTTTTTCTACAACGTAGAATTGATTTGCACAGTATGATTCAGAAGGAGCTCACAGTGATCTGGCTCCTTTCACTGATGTTGGCAGTCACAGGGCACAACAAGGTGATTGATATTAGCAGCGGAGAAAAAGGGAGTAGCTTCCCATGGCAGGATAATATGTAAAGCTTTTGTATATAGAGACTTTGGGGCTGCAACTGCAAGTTGCATGTAGGAATTTGTTTGGAGAACAAAAAAAATTATTAAACAGTTGTAGGAATCAATTGATTAATTGGCTTATTTGATATTTGGATTACCAAGCATTTGAACAAGTGTACCTAATGAAGTAGTTGATAAGTGTGTTTGAGTATTAAAAAGAAATCTTATAATGAATTAAAGTACTTCATAATTAATTATTTCTGTGGCTTAATATTCAGTCATTAATTATTCTTTCACCAGTAATTTCCATGTAATTAGTATTAAGAAGATCTTAAAAAAAGTATTACATTTTAACAAGAAACCCCTGGAGATACCCAAATAATGAATTGGTAACCAGTCATTAGATTAATTATCAGAAAAAAAAAAAAATCAATGAAATATAATTATATTGCAGTGGTTTGTATAGAGCATGTTTATTGCAGGTCGTCTTGCAAGTAGAAACCTAGCAACATCACCTCTTTTTTTTTCTGTTCTGTACACTCTAATAATACCAGGGCAGCGAGGCTGAGGGCTGAATGAATTTATCTTAACATCCACATAATGTTGTTCTGTACAGTATGTACAGTTCATCCGCAGGAATGTACACAGGACAGGCAACAATGTATGTAAACACCCCCCCTCCCAATGCACTCGTGTTCACTGGGGCAAACTTGCTGACCCTGCTCTCTCTCTCTGTGTGTGTGTGTGTGTGCTGTAGGTGTAATTTGTTTCTCTTAGCTCACATGTAAGGATTACACACGAAACCAGGAGTTAAGCAGCTCCTGGTTTGGCCGCTTTGGCCTCTCTGTGTACATAAACATAAACATGGCAAGATTTTTTTTATTGTATCACAATAATACACTCTCTTTTGTCAAATTTTACTGTGGAGTGCAAGTTCCAGGTGTTTGAGAATAATTTCAGATACTTACAGTGAAGGTCCAGCACGAAAAATCTTGTGCCATCTAATGGTGAGACTGCAGATTTAACAAATGACAGGTACTTATGGGTTATATATTTTATTTCTACCAAAGCACCTGCGTAAATGTTGCACACTGGACCCTTAAAGACTAATTTTAAAATTCACTGGTATAATTTTGGAATGTATGACATCATTAATGTGACCACAGACCACAAAGCACAGACTCAACTAAATCCATCTTCTTTGCCATTTTTTTATTTATTTATTTCAAGTTTTGCAATATGTAGTCTGTTTATGCCTCACACAAACAAAACCCAGTGCTTAAATTGTTTTGTTCTGTGAGGTTTACATTTATTGGCTTGCTGTCTTTTTTTAAAAATATGGCTCCATGCTTCCATGCAATTGTACATATAAAGTATGAGCTTCTTTGTATGTATGCATCATTCAAACACTTGTTACAAAAAACAGTTGTATTGTGCTATAAGTGCAACATTTCATTTCATGCATCCCTCTGCTACCACTGCACAGGTCTCCTCCATGATTACTTTGGGAACTACACATTAGCTTTCTCCCTGGCTGGGGTGCCTCCTATGGTGGGGGCTGTGGTGCTGTTCTTTGTGCCCCTGATACACTCGAGGCTCCAGCGAAGTCAGGCTGCAGCGTCAGCAGAGGAGATGTCCACGACCGCCCACATGTTGCCCACTGCTCCACAAGTGGAGCAGCCCAAGAGCTGCTCCAATGGAGACATGCTGCCTGGCTACACTGACGTAGAGACACATATCTGAGTCGCACTGTACAAAGGTTCAGTATGTGTACACAAACAGTATCAATAGGGCTGGGTCTTGTACTTTCAGTATAAATATCTGGACTTGGAATACTGATTCCTGAACAATGCTTTTCTTCTGAATATTAATAAGTCTGTTTTAACACAAAAAAATAATATTAATTACATTACACAATATGGTAATATTCTTTAGTTTTAGCTGGCCAGGATGTCTTCTTGCAGTCAAACACAAAGCAAATTTTTCTGCACACATATTTATTCCATGCGCTTTAGATCTTATCAATAGCTTCAATCATAAACCAAGCACCAGCATCTCAAAACACAACGCTGATACTGTTAGATCTTGGTCACATACAGTAGAATGCTGCCTGCTTACTGGTTAAGCATTGAAGTGCCTTGCCCAGCCCTAAATATCAAGTACATGAATCTGCAGGAGGGAATATTGTAAAAACGTTTCTCATCGTGTTTACTTTACTTCTGCTTCTTCACAGGGATTCAGCCCACCAGCACCTTTTCTCATTCTAAGAATGCCCTCCTCCCGCCCAGGGCTTTCAACCATGGACTTGTGATTGCCGACCTTTAACCTCACTCAGCCCTCTTTGGCTGTTAATAATTTTCATGCAGAGAAAAGTCAAAAATGCCACTCTGGCGACCTACTACAGAGAGGACAAAAAAACAGACACATCTGGGTTGAATGATGGACATGTTTGAAGATAAGCACAACACACTCAGCCAGGTTTGTTTAGTCAGTGTGGACTCTGTAGTAATATATACATACTTTACCTCCAAGAGGAAAAAAAATGAAGAGAATTTAACCGACAGCGGTAGTTTCTTAATTTATAGTCTTTATGACTATATATAAATATAATAAACTACCCCTGTAGTAATATAAGAAATAGTCATACAGTATGTATGACTAAAATAATTATTCTTTGTTTTTAGATTCCATAAAATCTAATCTAGAATAATATAAAATAAAAACTAGTGAAGGGATAACTTCAACATTTCTTTATGTAGTACCTCATGCATCGAATTGCTTTCAACAAAATGCATTTTAGCTTTATTCTAGTTTTCTGCTGAGCCAGCTACAAGAGAACCGTACATACAGTAACTGTTGTAAATGCGAGAGACAGGTCTTCAAAGAGATCAACCGTCAAACACAATCACCTCATTTCAACTGCACACTGTAGTTCAACAAATCCACCAGTCTGCTTTGAACGGGAGACAGATAAGCGACTGTGGCAGGTGTTGTTTCCACTGAATCGTTTTCTGGTATAGGTCAGTAGCTCTGCAGCATGTGGCAGGTTACAACTTTGAAGTGAGATGTGAGGGCTGTGAATCTTCCGCCTTAATCACTGAAACTACAAGGTCTCCTCATGAGTCGGGATTAATGTTGAGCTTTTATTTTCTTAAGGATTTGAACTCTACACTTTTATTGGCTTTTTTAAACTTGAGCAGGGTGATAGACAAATCCGCATACACTGTGTTTGTTATTACTTTTAGATACAATTCACTAATAGCTTTGTAGTGTGCACACTGTATCACTGTTAAAGTGGAAAAAAACGTGAAATCATAAAGTTCTGATGGGCGTGTAATGGTGGTCAATACCTATAGTGATGTTTTCTTTCCCCCAAACCTCCCTCTGTATGAGTGTGTGTGTGTGTGTGTGATATGAAGCTAATATGTTACAGTCTGTTGAGAAGAGGGGACTACTGAGATTCAAACTACCAAATGGCCCACTTCCTCATGAGAGTGCCTCACAGAAAAAAAACAATTCATTTGCTGCTGTAGTTCAGTCTCGACATGCGGGCATCAGTCACTGTGTAAGCAGAAATCAAACAAAGCAGCCTCTGTTTCATAAACATGGACCACGTACCTCTGCATTTTTAGATTACAGTTTCTCTTGAACAGTAGTGAACAGTCAAGTGTAAGGAGCAGATGTGAAGCTGCAAGAACTGACAGTTTGAGTTTGCATTACTGATTAGAGGAGCAGGGAACAGGGAGGTATTCCTTTCTTTCTACTGGTTTCCCTTGTTGTGATCACTGGGATTTTTGTCTGTGTTTAGGGCCTGACAACTACACAAACCTCACTGATGGGTGTAGTGTTTTGTTTTTGTTTTGCATAGGAGGGTAACGCTATATTGCAAACTATTCTGAATAGGAAATATACACTTATACCTCAGTAATCAATCAATCCTCAGTAGTTCCACTGAAGGTGTTGACATTCCTCATTAACTTCCTTGTGGTTTGCTGTTGCAGTCTGACTCTTAGAACCGGATCGCTGCCAAATGCCTGTTTTCATGCATGTTTTTCCATGTATTTTTCCTCCAAAATGTCATAAATGTCAAAGTTCCATTACTCATGATACAGCAGTCAGATCATGATCAGTTTTTTTGATTCATTCTGCTCTTGTAATGTTATTTTTTGCCTTGATGTAAATTTGCTTCATTGTTTTTTTTTTTAGTCCTTTCTGCTGTCTGTTGCCTCTTCCCAGGAGACTGCATGTTATTATTAGCTGTAGTGCATGTACATGTCATAGCCTTTTTTCATGACTGTGATTCAAAGATGCAGTTTTATAAATGTCTACTATTTCTAGAGAAGACTCTTGGAGTCACATGCAATGGATAAACATTTGTGAAAGTGAAAACGTAGGCCTCTAATTTCATAAAAGCAGGGTTTAATTCACTTTACCGTGCATTATTTACAGGTCCTATTAAGACACACACAAAAGGGGTAATTAAAATTGTGGGCAACATGAGCTGCTGATTTACCAGCTATATAAGCTAACCAGTGATATAAATTGTGATCACAATTTTACTTAATAATATTTTACCAGATTTGCCAATTTTTAGTTCACTTTTGATTCATCATCCTCAAGATGTAAAAGCCCACATCAGTCTGATCATAACCGCACAGAAACATGACTGTTAAAAACATCAAATTAAACATCAATGAGAAGAAGAAATTACAGAGATGTCGCGTTGTTACCTACAAATAATTCATTTTCAGTTTTGTTCTGTCATCAAACTTATCTGAAACATTAAACATTATCTGAATTCTTAATAAAAATGTATATAATGATGTTTTCCAAATTTTAGAACTGCATGAAACAGTTGATTTTAACTTTTTTTTAAAGTGATTAGGACTCTGTCAAAATAAACAACATGTCAACATGTCAATAAGTCAATTTGGACACATTTGCTCATATTCTGTTGGTTTGCACAACACTCTGTTATTACCCCAGTAAAGTTTATTGTTATTGACACGTTGCACTAGTTTGCTTCTGCCCGACAGAGGTCTATGTCACTAAAGTCAACAGAGGACTTAAACCTGGAGCAGCCTCATTGGAGGACTTCAGCTGTTTGCTTTTCACCAGCTGCAAAAGACTGGATGTGTTTCTACCATCAAACATATCTGTTTCAACACATTTTATTCCAATTATTTTATGTTTTTACTGTGAACTAATACTTTTTTTTCTTCTGAATTTGTTGTCACATTTTACCATCACTGTTTCACCATCACATTTTAAAGAGACAAGGATTTAGGTCATAGTAATAACCTCAGATTTGCTTTACATATACATCACAAATGACTTGTTGCAAAATTTAAGTATAAAAAAAACAAAACAAAGCCTATAAGCCTAACTGATTTTTGTTTCTGAACTTTTTACATATTGTCTTTTCTGTGTTACTGTTTTTGTCATTTTACATGTAGGGACTTTTTTAAACAGCTGTTTCAGCCTCACTCAGATTCTGCTCAGATCCAGTTCTCCATTCATTAACATACTGTAGAATGACATGTATCAACATCTGTTCATTATACTATTTGAATGTTTGTTTAATTAACCATAAACAGTTTAATTGTTTTTAATGGCGGGGTTTTTGTCTTATTGTGTGCTTTTTTTTTTTAAATGATACAATTCAAAGACTGCTGTAAAAAGATGAGTTGTTGTCTTGGTTCAGATTAAAATTTGAAGGTTGTTGGTTGCATGAAGACTGAGTTACATCTGACTAGAGGTTTGGTGTCTGCTGAACCTAACATCCTGGTCTTACAGTCCTCAGTTTCCTGTGAATTGCTTCACTCCAAGGTTTTAATATGTTAAGCTCTAAATAATTGTTTGCCTGGACTCCAATTTTGCATTTTTCTCCTGGAGCACATAAAACTGTAGCCTGAACAGCTAAATCAAGTTCTACTATGTTACCTTCTACTACTAACACTGCTACTTATTGTTTTTAGGACCTTGTTTGGAAGTTTCTGAACAGACACATTTTCTGACAATCAAAAAGCTTCACACTTCTCTGTGTTTGCTTGTCTTGATCTTTTCGTGCTTGTGAGCACACCTACTCATTAGTCTCATGCAAATTGAGATTTAGATCGTTCCATTCATCCAAAACGAGTGCAGCTGCACATCATTTCATATGACAGATACACGTGACAGTTTCAAATCACATACTTCAGTTAATTTTAAAAAGAAAACTAATATTTTACCCTTCCATAGGAGAGACTCCAACCTCCAACTGCCACAGACATAACATTGAAGAAAACAGAAAGAAATTAACGTAATACTTTATTTATCTGGTAAGGTCAGGTTATCCTTATGTGTGTTTGTGTGTGTCATTTTTTTCCCCTAGACAAAAAGATATGTTTTGATGACTATGGTAAATTGAATTGATTTTTTTATATGTCTGGGGCTCAACTGTTATCCCTCCAAGGCCCTCCAATGGGCCACCACCCACACTTTGGGAAGCACTGCTCTACAGCATCATTTCATTTGACATTAACTTAAATTTCCTGCTGATGTCTGTTATTCATTTGCCATAAATCAGAGCCTGCTGTTTCCTTAGTCCTACATCGTTAGATTTTCCACTGGCTGGAAGAAGAAACTCCTGACTTGAAGTCAGCCCCATCTACTGTGACATCGAGCCTCGTTGTTTTGCTCTGCCATATCCGCTGCTCCTCTGACCTCAGTCTCTGCATACGCGGTGCTTTTCTTCAGCCTGAAACCACACAAACGTGTGCGAGCTGAGGGTCTGTACATTATGAGACATGCTTTGAAAAAAAAAGAAAGAAAAAATAAAGTCAACACTCTAAAGACACTATGCTCCATTTCCACCCTCTGCATGGTTTTGGCTCTGTTCCCACTACCACTCATGACTTCTTTAAAATGTAAAGTATTATTGTTAGTGTGTGTGGTTACACCTGAATAATGTATCAAACTTTGGCCGGAAACCTTGTATTATTCATGCTTATTTTTAATTATTGTGACTATAAGCACTGTGTTTCCTAGCCACATATCTTCTTGACATATTCTCATTTGTATCAGACTTACATATGAATATTTCTGTGCAGGGCTTTGCCAATCTTTCCTCCTCTAACGTCCAACGTCCAGTAAAGTCATTTTACAGACTCTTCTAAAAAGGCCAGTGGCAATCATAATAATAGAAAATGGTAAATGAATCTGTTTTTTATCATTTTTGAATCTTTATCAAAGAAAAGTTTATTTATTTATTTTTTTCCCTGTTACCAACATTAAAGATTTAAAACCAAAACAATCCATGCAGTCACTGCCAGTATCTCCTATGTTTTTCACGTGTTTTCAGGCCTCAACTGCCCCTCAACACTCCATCATGAGCCCCGACAGGTGCTCAGGTGTTTTGCAGACTTGCAATTATGTTGAGATTAACCCCAGACTACTTTAAATGCATAAAGACATGGTCATTCAAAACAGAAATATAATACACTGCAGCTGTTCAGGGACACACTGAATGTGCTTTCAAAAGGTGTGAGCTACTTATCACCACAGCAACACCAATGAGTTGGTTCAGACATCAAGTCCTCTCTTGACTCCCCCGCTTCCCCGTTTCACGTCAGTGTCTCACAGGGAGACAGTCAGTGGTGCTTCACCTCACATCACTCTTTCTTCAGTCACGTCCAAGCTGCTGAACCCTTTATATACTGTGCATACAGGAAGCTATTACACGTGACGAAGAAAAGAATAAATCCCTTGTTGCTTAGCCTGGCTCTAAGCCTGAAGCCATGTTTCAATAAATCAATATATTAATAGGACATTCAGTTTGACTGAGTGTTTTTGTTTTTAACAAAACTTCATCTGCCTGATCAGATACTGTGAATAATAAAGTGTTTTAAAATCATTGCAGTACATTCATTACAACATTCATTACAATAAGTGTCACTTATAGTATTGCAACATAATTCATCTGCCTTGATGAACTGCTAATTTTAGTTTCGCTTTTTTTTTTTAATTTATTTTTTCATTTTTATTAACCCCAGTATTATGATTTGTTTATGTCTATGGTGTTATTTTTTTTGTTAAACCTGATAAGTTGTTATTGTTTAACAAAAGTTGGAACATGTTATTTCTGCACTGTGTTAAATTGTTCAAAATAATGTATGGCCGGGGGCTGAGATGTCCTTAGTTGTCCACTTTTCTGTCCTCCACTTGATTCTGCTGCAATGGTTGTTTGAGTAAAAATGGCCTTCTTTTTATCCTCATTCCAAAGTTTCCACCCAGAGAACTGCTGCTCACTGGATGCTTTCACTTTTTCCAAAGCATTCTCTGTCAAATTTAAAAATGTTTTTCGATCAGCAGTTTCTGAAATACTGAGGCCAAAGTCACCTAAATCAATTTTCACCAAGTTTCACCAAAACAAAAACACTGCTTTGAAACAGCAATAATCAACAGCAGCAATCAGCTGCCTGTATATCACAGAGTGTACAGCCATTTTACTGTATATTTCTGAGAATGAACACTGCCTCTGCACTACTAACTAATGTAACACTGTGGGTTGTCCAGTAGGGGTCCTCCCTCACTTACTTCTAAGAGAGCACAGTCAAGTTCAGCCCATAGACTGTGCTTCATATGAAGGATATTTGCAAGGTGAGGCCATAAGTATCTACTCTAATAGAGCCCAGAAAATGTTTCACTTTGGAACATATTGGATGTCTATGCTGTGAGCTTTTTTCTGTATAGATTTATAAACCAGCATAAGCACTACGTTCAGTCTATGAGCCTTCAGCCATGCAGCTCTCTGTCTCTGGAACTCTCTTCCACTCGTCAAATCCCCCTTTAAAGATCTGATTATAAAGTTAGACTATTTAAATTCCAACCAGTTATAGTTTTGTCTCTTCAACAAAATACATTTTAAATTGTTTTTTATTATTTTATCCTTAAGTGTCTTGAAAGGTGTCAATAAATGAAATGCATTATTATTATTAGTCAAAATATTCATTTTCCTGC
>JAFBJR010000057.1:225195-235244 GCA_016785285.1 Brachirus orientalis | reverse complement strand
GAGAGAGAGAGAGAGAGAGAGAGAGAGAGAGAGAGAGAGAAAGAGTGGGCATGGTTAAGGGTGGAAAAATAGGAGGTAGGCAAAGAAAAAAGAAAGTGACGCAACGCAGTTCATTACCAGTGACGTCACTCCCACTTCTGGAGCCAAAATGGCGGACCTTGAGGGGAGGTGCAGGTTTAAATCTTTATTCTGAAAGCATACACACGTAACATTTACTTTAGTAATCTTGAGTTTAAGTTTAATTGCATTCCTGATGGGGCCATGTAAGAGCCAACTGATGTTAATGTAATACCTGTCAGTAATTCAATAATACAATAATCTTTTCTGTTCTTAAGATAACAAAAGTCACTGGTCAGTTGTAGCTCCCAAGCCTAAAATTTACAGTTATAAAAATTAGTCTAAAGCCAAAAGTAAATTTTGCCTATTGTTTATTCATGAATTGATTTACTTTCTTTAGAAGACCATAACTCACCACTATATAGTTTACAGTTGAGAATGTTGCATTAAGAAGTTGAAGTTTGAGTGTAAGAGGGAGCAGTGCCAGTTTGGTTGAAAAGGTGATGTAAATACCCATGTTTAGAGACTAATTCTACAACTTGGATGGTTGAGGACAAAATTATTAGCACCCTTATGAAAATGTCATTATTTTAAAGGTATTTCCAAAGTGCTGATAAACAGAGCAAATAATTTTTAATACAGATTATGCATACTCTAAGCATGTCATTTGGTCAGATGAGACCAAACTAGAGCTCTTCATTCATAGAGACATTGCTTATGTTTGGAGAAAGAAGGGGAGGCGTATAACTCAAAGAACACTGTCCCCACAGTGAAACGGTGGTGCAAGTATTATGCACCACCGTTTCACTGTGGGGACACGGTGGTGCAAGTATTATGCTGTGGGGATGCTTCAGTGTGTCTGGAACCTCATCAAGGTGGAAGGAGTCATGAAGAAAGAAGGATATGTGAAATTTTTAAAGAAACCCTGAAGCAGTCAGCAGCACAACATAAGTCTGCTGAAGAACTACCTCCAGAAGACCAAAATGAACGTTATTGACTGGCCTGCACAAAGTCCTGATTTAAATCCCATTGAAAATCTTTGGGGTGAACTGAAGATGAAAGTCCATTCCAGGTCATCAAATCTGGAGGAGCTTGAGCGATTCGCCAAAGAAGAATGAGCTGGGATTCCTCAGGAGTCGTGTCAGAGACTTGTTGAAAACTACAAACGATCCAGCAAAAGGGAGACACAATTGACTGTTAGCATCAGGGGGCTAATAAGTTTATGGTTTTGGTGGAATCTTTTCATTTCTGTGTGCAAAGTCAAATAATGGAAGCATGCAAACTAAAATTAGGATATTTGAAAAAGCTGTGTTAAAATTCTTTGCTCTGTTTAACAGCACATGGGAGATACTTATAAAACAATTAAATTTTCATAGGGGGATACTAATTTCATCCTCAACTATATTTCATCTTTTAAAAAAAGGTCTTCAGCAAAGAGTTTTTATGTTTTTGACTGGAAGTTTTATAACTTTATTGGCCAGTTGGTGCATTGGTACATGTGGAACAGAAAACACTTGACAGTTATATAAGGTTATATGAATTGTTATATTTTTTTATTAGTAGAGCATTTTTTGCGGCAATTTTTTTTATTTAATCCATTTCACATATTTAAGGTGAACTAATTTTCCCTGATGACATGAAACCAAATTGCACCCAGATTACAATGTACTCTCTTTCAGCTGTTGACACAGAGCCAAAGTATTCACCCTCGTTTATCCTGCGAAACAGGTTTTCCATTCATTTTACGCATGAGAATGACAGAGGAAGTTCTTTGAGTGTTGCATTAAATAACATTAAAACAAATACAGCAACCATTTTTGTGACATATTTGAAGGTTAGAGGTTCTTTAAGAGAGGAAATGTGATGGAATATCTTGATCAATTACTAATGTGATTTCTGATACACTGGAATAGTAGATATTTGTCTTATTATAGTAGATAGTAGATATTGTCACTAGATGACATCACCATGGTGTCCAGTTCCACTGTAGGGAACACTGGAGTTATTTTTGACCAGAATACATCATTTGGCTCAAATTTCCAAAACAGCCTCCTTCCACCTGCGGAACATTATGAAAATTAGAAACATTTTATCCTTAAAGGATGCCAAAAGACTGGTTCATGCTTTTGTTACATCAAGATTAGATTATTGTAACTCAGTACTATCTGGATGTTCTAATAAGTCTTAAAACACTTTAGTTAATTCAAAATGCTGCAGCACAAGTACTGACAGGAACTAGTAAGACAGACCAGATCACTCCAGTGTTAGCTTCTCTACACTGGCTCCCTGTATAATTTAGAATTCAATTTAAAATCCTCCTCCTCACGTACAAAATGTTTAATCAGGCCCCATCATATCTTAAAGATCTAGTTTCACCTTATCATCCCAACAGATCACTTAAGTCCCAAAACGCAGGCTTTCTTGTAGTTCCCAGAGTCCATAAAAGTAGAATGGCAGGCAGAGCCTTCAGTTACCAGGCTCCTCTCCTGTGGAACCAGCTCCCAGTGTCGGTTCAGGAGGCGGACACTCTCTCTGTATTTAAAGCTAAACTTAAAACCTTCCTTTTGATAAAGCTTATAGTTAGAGCTGACTCAGGGAAACCTGAACCATCTATTAGTTATGTTGCTATAGACCTAGACTGCTGGGAGATTTCCTGTGGTGCACTCACACTCACTCTTTCACACTCCCTCCCTCACACTCAGGCTATGTACGTGACTTAATTATGTCTCGTTAACTTTTTTGCCTTTCTTGCTGTTAGATTTTGGTGGTTCTCAATACTTTGGTGCCAGGATGTCTGCCAGGATCTCAACATCCATCAGCATTGAGTGTTAACAAATGTACAGTTTAAAAGCCTTTCTAGTCTTTTCACACGTCAAACCTCCTTCCAGACAACCCCCTGCTGCTCACTGGCTGTATTCAGCTATATGGAACATACATCCTTTGTCCTTTCACCCATCTTCAAACCTTCACAGTTTCCCCCCTAACCACACCTTCAGACCTTCTCCTGTTGGTTAACACACAGTCAACCTACCTGAAAAGGCACTGGGGAAATAAAACCCAAATTAGTGTCTGTTTTCGGTTTGGAATGTCTTTGTTGAACTAACCACCATGTTCAACTTTGCACTGGACAGACACTTCAACGGAAATTGATTGGTTATGTATTTTTAAGTGACTATGTTTCAGAGTGGAAATGCCCAGGATCAGGGACAGAAAGACAACTTTCAGCTTTTGTTGCACCAAATCATTACTACAATAACACTGTAAGTCAATATGCACAGACAGCATATTGTTGTAGTGGGAACAATCCTAAACACACACACCCACACATATATACATATACAGTAGTGTGTGTATGTAGGTGCTTTTGTAAATAAGCACCTACATAAATAAATAAATAATTTATTTATACAAAATAGTTGTATTCTGTGAGATATCCTGTGGTTTTCACAATTTCTGTCTGAAAATTTCTAATATTAAGAATACAACATATTTGAAGAGTACATAACTACAGCAAGTACATACTATCCATTAAGTGGGTGAAGGATTATTTGTGTGTGTTTTTTCTCATTTTGGTTAAAGCCAAATTAAATTCAGATTTATTACAGATCATTCTTGGATGTGTTTCTTTTTACTTTCAACATTACTGACCTCTCAAGCGGCATGTCATGTGCAAATACATATTTGCATGCTTCATTAGCAACAACCAAAACTATATTTATGAGACCACAAAGTACTGGAGCAGGATATAGGTCAGAAATGGAACATAGTATGTATGTTAAGAAGCTTTAAGTCCAGAGTTTTCTTTCTGACAGAGCCAGTGTTTTAAAGCAAATGGCAAAAGGTGTATACAAACCCCAATTCCAATGAAGTTTAGATGTGTAAAATGCGAATAAAAACAGACAATAACTAACCCTAACCCTTACCCTCCCTTCGGAACTGAAGATGGTAATTGTTGAGGCTTTGTAGGTGGAATTCTTTCCCATTCTTGCTTGATTTACTTCAGTTGCTCAGCAATCTGGGGTCTCTGTTGTCTTTTTTTGCACTTCATAATACACCACACATTTTCAATGGGAGACAGGTTTGGACTACAGGCCGGCCAGTCTAGTACATGCACTCTGTTATTACGAAGCCACACTGTTGTTACATGTGCAGAATGTGTCTTGTCATTGCCTTGCCGAAATAAGCAAGGATGTCCTTAAAAAAGATGTAGCTTGGATGACAGCATTTTTTGTTCCAAAACCTGTATGTACCATTCATCAATCTTCTGCCGCTAAGCAAATGGCCCTCATCAAAGGGTCTGGTACCCAATATACCCAGAGTACTCCCCACAGGACTCCCCAAGGGACACAGTTGAATGCCTTCTCCAAGTCCACAAAGCACATGTAGACTGGTTTGGCAAATGACCAGAACAAAAACCACACTGCTCCTCCTGAATCCAAGATTTGACTATCCGACTGTCCCTCCTCTCCAGAACCCCTGAAAAGACCTTACCAGGGAGGCTGATGAGTGTGATTTCCCTGTAGTTGGAACACACCCTCCGGTCCCCCATTTTAAAGAGGGGGACCACCACTCCAGTCTACCAATCCAGAGAACTGCCCCCAATGTCCATGTGATGTTGCAGAGGCGTGTCAGCCAAGACAGCCCTACAACATCCAGAGCCTGGAGGAACTCTGGGTGGATCTCACCACCTAGAAGACCACCTCCGAGTCCACAGACTCTGCTTCCTCATGGGAAGGCATGTTGGTGGGTTTGAGGAGGTGTTGGAAGTACTTTTGTCACCAATCCACAATGTCCCGATTCGAGATAAGCAGCACCCAATCTCCACTGTACACAGTGTTGACAGTGCACTGCTTCCCCTGCCTGAGATGCTGGATGGTTGATCAGAATTTCCTCCCCCACCATCGGCACCAACTCACCACCGGGTGGTGATCAGCTGACAGCTCCACCCCTCTCTTCACCCAAGTGTCCAAGACATGTGGTCACAGATCCGACAATACGACTACGAAGTTGATCATCAACCTGCGACTGAGGGCATCCTGATGCCAAGTGTGCATGTGGATACCCTTATGCTTGAACATGATGTTCATTATGGATAATCCACAGCGAGCGCATAAGTCCAATAACAAAGCACCGCTCGGGTTCAGATTGGGGGAGTTGTTCCTCCCAATCATACCTATACCCAGTAGAACAAGGGAATCCCCAGCAGGAGCACTTTTCAGCACCACCTCCAGGGACTCCAGAAATGGGGGGTACTCTGAGATGCAGTTTAGTGCATAAGCACAAACAGTCAGGTCCCATCCCCCCACCCAAAGGCGGAGGGAGGCTACCCTTTCATCCACCAAGGTGAACCCCAATGTACAGGCCCCAAGCTGGGGGGCAATAAGAATGCCAACACCAGCTTGGTACCTCTCATCAGGGACAACTCCAGAGTGAAAGAGAGTCCAACCCCTTTTGAGGAGACTGAACCCAGAACCCATGCTGTGTATCAAGGTGAGCCTGACTATATATACTCTCAACCTCGTGCACCAGCTCAGGCTAACAACAGTTTTATTGATGCAGACTTTGCTACACAGTTACACCTTTCACTGACTCCCATTGAGCCCCCCCCCAGACATGTCTGTGCCATTGACAGCAGTTCACTCCTCACTGTCTCACACCAGACTGACCCCATGTCCCTCACACTTTCCAGTAACCACCATGAGTTAATTTCCTTGTTAGCAAAGTCTCAAAAAGAATGAATGAGAGAGGGGGGAGAAAGTTATGAATGGTGTGTGTACAAGGAGGGAAGTTCACCCTTTGACTGCTGGCCAGTTCTCTGCTGCTTTTAACCAGTTCTGTGTTCCTACGTCCTCAATTCTGTCTGACACTGAGGAGCTCAGTGCCTGGTTCCACTCCTTCTGCCAAACCATTTTGGACTCTGTTGCTCCATTAAAAACCAAGCAGCCTAAACTTAAACCTGAGCCCAGGTTTAATGACAGAACTCGTGCTGTCAGAGGGGAGTGCCAAAAAGCTGAACGCAAGTGCAAGAAGGACAAACTGCAGGTGTCGTTTCAAATTCTGAAGGACTGCTGGCACCATTACCACAACACTGTCAAAGAGGCTAAAAGGAAATATCTATCGGACATTATTTCATCGAACAGCCATAAGCCACGTGTATTATTTAAAACAATTGACTCTGTTCTTAATGTCCCACAAGCTATCTGTTTGGAAACCTCCCCTGAATTGTGCAATAACTTTCTGAACTTTTTTATTGAAAAGGTTTCTACTGCTAGGCTGCTCATTTTACCGCCTGTGAGTCTGTCGATGTTGAAGGATGTAGTTAGCCATATCAAACCTTCTGGTTCCCCTTATGATGCAATTGCTCCTCAATTATTTAAAGATGTTTTCCCTATTATAGGTCAGTCAGTTTGTGCCATTATTAACAGTAGTCTGTCTTCTGGTGTGGTGCCTGCAAAATTTAAACATGTGGTAGTGCAACCTCTGATTAAAAAACCAGGTCTTGATCAGTCTAATTTTAGACCCATTTCCAAGCTGCCTTTTATCTCTAAAATTTTGGAGAAAATTGTTTATGGTCAGCTGAAGTCCTTCCTGGATGAACATGATATCCTGGAGGTTTTTCAGTCCGGTTTCAAAACCCTGCATAGCACAGAATCGGCTCTTTTAAAGGTTTTTAATGACATCTTACTTGCCTCTGATTCTGGTGACTATGTTATTCTTGTCCTGCTTGACCTTACTGCTGCTTTTGACACAGTGGACCACAGCATATTATTATTGCGCTTACAACAGCTAGTGGGCATTTGTGGTGTCTTGAGGAGATTAAAGCTTGGTTGGCCCTGAACTTTTTAAATTTCAATGAAAGGAAGACAGAAGTGATGGTGTTTGGACCAAATAGTTCCTGTGAGTCTCCTCCTGTTGACTTGGGCCCATTGGAACAGTATGCTAAGCCTACAGTCACAATTCTGGGCTTTAAAATGGACAGCGACTTTAAGTTGGACTGTCAAATTGGTGCTGTAGTGAAGTCCAGCTTCTTTCACTTAAGAAAGTTATCAAAGGTTTATCATATTCTCTCAAAACAGCACTTTGAGTCAGTAATCCATGCCTTCATTACATCTCACCTGGAACACACTTTACTTTGGAGTCAGCCAGTCGTCCCTGTCACGTCTTCAGCTTGTTCAAAATGCTGCTGCGCGTCTTTTAACTGGAACACGAAAGAGGGAACGCATAACTCCCATTTTAGCCTCACTTCACTGGCTGCCTGTGCACTTTAGAGTTTATTTTAAAATCCTTCTATTTGCTTTTAAATCCTGAAATGGTCTTGCCCCACCATACCTCGCAGAGTTGCTTCATCCTTATACTCCTGCCCGGTCTTTGAGGTCAGCTGATCAGCTGCTCCTACAGATTCCTAAATCTAAACGGAAGCTTAGAGGGGACAGAGCTTTTTCTGTTGCTGCGCCTACATTGTGGAACGATCTTCCTTTACATATTAGACAGGCCCCCTCTCTGTCTGTTTTTAAAAAGCATCTTAAGACCAATTTTTACTCTTTGGCTTTCAACCCAGTATGAGGCATTGATTTTACCTGATTTTATTGGTTTTATGTTTGTTTTGTGTATATACATAGGTGTGTGTGAGTGAGAGAGAGTATGTGTGAGTGTATATATACTGTATATATATATTATGCATATTCAATTCAATTCAATTCAATTTTATTTGTATGGCGCCAAATCACAACATACATTATCTCAAGGCACTGTACATAATAAGGCCAAAACCTTTACAATATTACAGAGAGAAAAGAAACCCAACAGTTCACACAATGAGCAAGCACTAGGCATCAGTGGAGAGAAAAAACTCCCTTTTAACAGGAAGAAGTCTCTGACAGAACCAGACTCAAAGATGTGCGGTCATCTGCCTCGACCGGTTGGGGTGAGAGGAAAATGGGGGACAGAGGAGAGGTGGGGGACAGAAAGGGGGGAGAGAAAGAAAAAGAGGGAAGTGAGGGAGAGACAGAAGAGAGAGAGCAGTGCATACACATATGTATGCAGTGTGTATGTAGGTATGTATGTTTCTTATGCATGTTTGTGCATATGTATGTGTATATAGCTCATTTCATCTGCTGCATGGATGTACTGTATATGTGTGTACATATGTACAATCAACAGTGTTTTACGTTTTGTCTATCTTTTAGCATGTTTCAGTAGTTTATCTTATTCTTCTCTAATGTACAGCACTTTGCCTCAGCTGTTGTTGTTTTTAAAGTGCTTTATAAATAAAGTTGGATTGGATTGGATTGGATGATGCTGGATGGTGAGAGCATAGGTGCAGCTCCGACAGCAGCGATTATATGAGGCTAGGTGCGTTGATTTTGGCTCCATTATCTGTTTGAGCTAGATAGGAACAGCAGTGATCACAATCAGTCACAGTTTCCATGGAGGAGCCTTGAAAAGAGCCTGGAGGCGGCTCCCACAAGGCCATTAAGGCCGAGAGGTGATGTAGGGAAAGAGAGAGCAATGTCTGCCTTTCCCCAAAAGGGGAACACAGGGGAGACACAGGGGAGCCGTTCATTGTCTGGACCAACCACAAGCACCTTTTCTACCTCAGAACCGACAAAAGATTCAATTCCCACCAAGCCCACTCATCCTTCTTCCTTGTCAGATTTAATTTCACCCTTTCCTCTCTCCCCAGCTCACGCAATGTCAAACCCAACTCCCTCTCCCGTCTCCACACCCCAGTTCACCAGGACTTTGGGGATCAACCAATCATTACTCCTTCCTGTCTTGTTGGTTTCACTTCCTGGGATATCAAAAGGGTCGTACGTGATGCCCAAGGGATGGACCCTGACCCCTGGCTCTGGACCACCTAAGCCTCTTCATCCTGGCCTCTGTCCAATCCCAGGTTCTGCAGTGGGGGCATTCCTCAAAGCTGGCCTGCCATCCCTGGCTCTCCAGGATGTTCCGGTGGCCCTCCATGACCGGTAATGTTAAGGAGTTTGTCACTCGCTGCCTGTGCCACTTGCACCTAAGGCAACCCCTTCCCCATTAACCTCACATCTCACATATCAGTGGATTTTTATCACCGGTCTCCCACCTTCCGATGGACACACCATCATACTCGCTGTGGTGGTTTTCCAGATTTTCCAAACGTGTACATTTCATTCCCCTCCCCAAACTCCCCTCCACCTTGAAACTGTTGATTTCCTCATCCTCCATGTCTTCCTCCTTCATGACACTCCACAGTATATCGTCTCGGACCGGGGCCCCAAATTTTCGTCACAGGTCTGGTGGGCCTTTTGCCAGGCAGTGGGTGCCTAGGCCAGCCTCTCCTCCGGCTACCATCCCCAGTCCAACGGACCTGGAGTCTGCTCTTAGCTGCGTCACAGCAAGGCATCCTGCCTCCTGGAGCTCTCATCTTCCCTGGGTGGAGTATGCCCATAATTCCCTCACCAACTCCTCCATTGTTATGACCCTCTTCATGGGCAGCTTTGGCTTCCAGCCCCCACTGTTCTTGTCACAGGAGGAGAAGTTGCGGTGCCCTCTATCCAAGCTCATCTTCATCGTTGCTGGGCCATCTGGAGGGCTGCGACGGCTGCTCTCACTTGTTCCTCTCAAAGGAACCAACGCCTAGCTGATCGCCACCACACTCAAGCCCCTGACTACCGGCCCGGTGATATTGTCCAAGTGGAATCCAGGAAGTTGGCACCACGATTAATTTTGAAGGTACAAAATAGTGAGCCACTCCCCATCCTTGGTTGTGAACAAATGAGACTTTTTTATGGCCAATCATGACACTCATCTGTTTCCAATTAAGTTTTTCACCTGTGGAATGTATCTACCAATAAGTTAATCACTTAGATACAGTTAGGTACAAGTTGTCATTTCCCTTTGGAACGATGCTTTGTGTTGGACAGCCCATCAGCACAGCATTTTTATGTTTATTTTAATTCCACCTTCATGAAAATGTTTTACCTCTGTTTCTTTTTTGTGATGGTATGGAA
>JAFBJR010000057.1:189809-208070 GCA_016785285.1 Brachirus orientalis | reverse complement strand
ACAACACACACCAGAACATACATGAAACATACATGACAACACACACCAGAACATACATGAAACATACATGACAACACACACCAGAACATACATGAAACATACATGAAACTCACACCTGTTAAAGGGAGTTTTTCTCTCCACTGCCCCCTAGTGTTCTCTAATAATTCTCATTGTTTGTTTTTGTCAGAGGAGAGAACATGGCGGTGAAGCGGACGACAGAAAAGCGACTGCAGAGACGCAGAGGTGCATTCTGGGAGAGGAGGAGCCGCCACACTCTCAGACAGCTGACCTGAGAGACAGGAGGACAGACCGTGGACACTCCTGTCCCCTGACGACACTCTGGACTGTGTTTATGTAAATGTAACCATGTGACAGTGGGCGGTGTGGGCGGAGTTTAACCCTTCAGTTACCACATGATCTCGACTGTGAGTCAAGATGGATGACGCGTCTCCATGTCCTGCTGACATCTTGTGCTATTGAACCAATCAGGTCTCAGTGTCAGCTGTCAATCATAATGACCCCGCCCATTAAAAAAACAATAACTTAATAAAATCCGAATTCCTCAGAAACACAAGAAAACCTAAATCAACTTGGATTTTTTTCACTTTGGTCCCTGTCCCATCTGCTCACATAGAGGGGGCGTGGCCTATGATGCATACTGCAGTCAGCCACCAGGGGGCGATACAGATGTTTTTTCATGATAGAAACGAAGTGGTCAGGATTCAAACACGTCACAGAACATTGGATCCACTGAACGTAACTTTCAGAGACATTTTAGAATTTTATACGTAATGAGACGTTTACGACACAGTGTCTTGTTATTTTACAGTGATATTTTATTTTATTTGAAGTGTCCTCACAGTTCTGGATTAAAAAAGCAGACATCAGGAGTCACTTGAGTTTCATCGTGTGAACGTGGCCTAAACTCCTTCAGCTTCCACATGTATCTGAGAAACTACAGTCTCTATGAGCACAAATCTGGACATTCATCCACATTTGGGAACATTTTTCTGTAATCTGACAGACATAAACCAGATTAAAACAGAAGGCTTCACTTGTTCACATTTATTAATCTAATAAGAAATATTTTAAAGCATATGCTTAATCCATATTACGTTCCTCTCTAATCTCTGCTGACTGCTGTGAAGACGTTTGCTGAGCTGATAATCTATTAAATTACATGTGAGTGTGGCACCATCTTGTGGACAGAGAGCAGAACAACTACAACCTGCAGTAAGTTCTGAGATGTTCCAGAACACCAGCTGGGTTTATGACTTCCATTTTAAAGCACTTGATACAAGTTCACAAAGATGCAAAGTTTTATCAAGTTTTTTTTTTTTTTTAAATACTGTTATGACAGTAAATTTGTCATAACAGTATTAACATATGATTAAAGCATAATAAAGATATCTAAAGATATCGTACTTAAACTGTAGATTTTATTCACTGAGTCTTTTGTTAAGTAGATAAACTAATCATTGTCTTGAACACCAAAGTCCACAGAGAAAATCAGTGATTTTAGCTCACAGGGACACAGGAGTTGTTGATCCACTGCTGCCTCCATCACTAAGTTCAAATGTCTTATTTTGTGAGTTCGGCTTTTGAAATAGTTAATTTAGACTTAACTTAGTGACACAAAGTGACCACACGAGGCAGCAGTAGACCAGCAGCTCCTGTGTCCCTGTGAGCTAAAATCACTGGTTTTCTCTATGGACTTTGGTGTGGGAGAGTGAGTGGTTTACAAACTTGACTTTCCTGTTGGAAAAGTCTGTCTGACAGTGAGATAAAGACGTAAACATGTTCTAAAGATATCGTAGACTTAAACTGAAGTAGATTTTATAACACATCTTTTGTTACGCGGCTAAAATCAGCTCCTTTTGTCTTTGTACAGACTGCTATAAATAAAGTTAGTTTGAATGTGAACATTTATATGAATTCTTCACTTCATGATGTTTTTTTAGCATTAGTGGTGTTTGTGTTTCCTCCACCGCCGCCGTGTTGTGGCCGGTAGATGGCGCACCATTGCTGGTACTGTTTTCGCTCCTTTATTGTATATCCGGGTCAAAGAATCGTCTGTTTCCGGTGTGGACTCGGGTGAACGTTCTCCATGTTGCCGCTGTAAACACGGCTCGTTCACGCGGGTCTCGGTTTGGTTGAACGAGAGGAAACTGTGAGCATGTTGAAATGCATCGTCTCTACGTGTCCGAACCGCACGACGGCGGTTAACCGGTTCATACGCCGACCGCCGAAGAGGTTCTTCAACTTCCCCAAGGACCCGGCGACAGTTAAGGTACCAGAGACGGAGACATCCGGACAAAAACAGCGGTTTGAACCACTTAACAAAAGACGCAGCTAATAAAATTATCACCAGTTTTAGTCTATGATTCTTAAACATATGTTCACGTCTTTATGTCACTGTCACACAGACTTTTCCAACAGGAAAGTGAAGTTTGTAAACCACTCACTCTCCCACACCAAAGTCCATAGAGAAAATCAGTGATTTTAGCTCACAGGGACACAGGAGCTGCTGGTCTACTGCTGCCTCGTGTGGTCACTTTGTGTCACTGAGGTCAATCTGAATGAAGGATTTTATATGCCGAATACACAAAATAAGACATTTGAACTTAGTGATGGAGGCAGCAGTGGATCAACAACTCCTGTGTGCTGTGATGTAAAATCACTGATTTTCTCTATGGACTTTGGTTTGGACACTCACGCGTAGACTTTGACAACATTGACATGTGAACTGAACAGTGTGATTGTAATGTGAATGTAGCCTATGTTATGTATGTGTACTGTATGTGTGAATGTAAGATAGACATACATACGTTAATGTTGGTAGGTTTTTTTTACTATTCATGATTAGACTAAATTAATATAAATATTTTACTAATTATCAGATTTAGTGGTTGCTCTTATTTGCCTTTTTTTTTCAATTTCCACCTCTTATTAATCACTTGACCAATTATTAAAATAACTCATTCTCACAAACGTGTTAAATGTTAATGTAACTTCAGTTTCATGTATTTCATGTTTAGGTAAACATTATTCTCATTTAAATTGCTGTATATGATTTGACTGCATTGCAGACGTTAAATGTAATTATTGTGTTCAATAAGTGGCTGCTGAAGTGAGGACATTTTCTCCATTATTTGCTATCATTAAACAGTTTTGGGCCACACAGTTGCTGTAGTTGTTAGCACCCTTGCCTTCGCAGCAAGAAGACCTTGGGTTTGAAGACCCAGTCAGAACTGGGTCCTTTCTACATGAGTTAGCATGTTCTCCCCGTGTGTGTGTGTTTTCTCCAGGTTCTCCAGTTTCCTCCAACAGTCCAAAAACATGCAGTTTATGGGATTAGAATTACGCCAATTAGACACTCTAAAACTATAAAACCGGCTCAATACATGGACAAAGAGAATTGTCACAAATTATCAGCCAGCGACTGCCTTCAATTCCACAAATTGTCAACAGAATAACCCATGCCTGTCTCCCTCTAATTTAACTGATTTTAGGGCTGTGACTAATTAACATATGCACAATCAATTAATCAGTCTATTTATGGCTGCTAATAATGGAGGAATTTCCTCTGCCTCGAAGCCTCGTTTAATTAAATTTAAAGCTTTCGGTGTGACACAACGTGCTCACGTCACAGGCTATGCGAAGACGGAAGCGGGCTTTGGGTCACGTGTGTGGACAGTTTAGCGGTACAGAACGACAGACGCCGGGACGGAAAACAGCGAATACAGCGAAAATGAGCAAATGCAGCAAAGCCAAAGTAACAGGAGGGTTTTATCTGATTACTGGATGAATCGATGGAATATTCCAAAATATTCCATAGCTGCAGTCCTAAGTGTATTGTTTTCTCGATTAATTGATGAGTCATTTGGTCCAGAAAATGTTGATCAGTGTTTGTCAAACCTGGAAATGATGATGTTCTCAAATGTCTTGTTTTGTCCACAAATGTCCTTACCTCTGACATAAACCTGAACTGTCCCTTTAAAGCCTGGACGGTCATGTGATTGATCCAGCTGATGTCCCTGGTTCTGGTGACTGTGTTTAGGTGTGGTTGGCGGCACTGAGGGAGCTGGACAAACACGACTGGTCAGAGCAGCATGTGATCTGTGAGGACCACTTCCTGCCGGAGGACATCTCCAACAACAAGGTCAAGAAGGACGCCATTCCCATCATGCCCCCGTACCTGGACGGACCCTGGGGAGCTGAGTGCTCAGAGGAGGAGGAGGAGGAGGAGCAGTGGACAGCTGGAGGCTGTGGAGATGATGATGATGAAGGTGGAGATCATCCTCAGCAGGTCTGACGCTGGTTCACTGTCGTTACATTTCCATCCACATCATCATCATCACGTCATGTTTTAACACCGTTTTAAGTAAACCCACAGAGCTTTGATTGACTCGCAGCCTCTTTGATTCGATTGTTTTTTACTTCTTCTGGATCTCCAGGGTTCTGGAGCAGCTTCGGAGAATCCTCCAGCAGCTCAGGCGAACAGGTGAGCAACGGTTCTGTGATGTCTTCAATCTGCCGCAGACGCTTTGATGACTGTTTTTCTATGAGATACTGACTCGTTGTTTTTGCTTTGAGCGCCCCCTGCTGCTGCAAGAGTGTAATGAAAACATGGTCAACAGTGGAAACACAAGTCTACAGTATCTTCAGAACATGTTCACGTCTTTATCTCACTGTTAGACAGACTTTTCCAACAGGAAAGTGAAGTTTGTACCAGCAGCTCCTGTGTCCCTGTGAGCTAAAATCACTGATTTTCTCTATGGACTTTGGTGTGGGAGAGTGAGTGGTTTACAAACTTCAATGTTCAATAAATAAAGATGGTAAAATAAGGCAGTAAATATTTTCTTAAAATATTGTCATTGAGAGTGAGCCTCTGTATTTCTGTCTGGCTCTCAGCAGCAGGGGGCGCTCTCTGCCCAGTCAACTCGGTAACAAAAAACCTGAACTATCACTTCACGGTGACATTCGCTTTCATTTTGTCAAATAGTTTGTCCTCGTTGTGTCGACTGAAAGACGTTTTCTTGATATTTTCTTGTTTTCCAGTTCTGCTGAGTCACAGGAGAAACCGTCGACTGCAGGTGAGAAAAGAGGGAGAAGGGGGCGGAGTCACAGTCCTGTCCTAAAACACATGACACTGTCTCTGTCATGTCCAGGCATGTCCTCGCGGCGGCTGACTCGGCGTCTCCTGCAGCTGTTGCTGACCGCTCCTGACGGCTCTCTGGACGTTTGGCAGGTGGCCGGGACGCTGCAGACCCAAAGACAGAGGATCTGGGACATCGCCAACATCCTGGTCGCCATCAAACTCGTCCACAAGGAGTCGGCCGGCAGAATCAAGTGGATGTGAGTCATGACATCTGAAGGGACGCAGACACTCTTTATCTTTCGGTCTATCTTTCTGTCGCGTTGTTTGACTCTTTGACTCCTCCTCTTTGACTCCGCCTCTTTGACTCCTCCTCTTTGACTCCGCCTCTCCTCCTCAGAGGGAAGGTTCCGATCTCCAGCCTCCTGCAGAAGAACGAGCAGAAGATCCAGGCAGAACTGAAGAACCTGAAGCAGGTGGAGGACACGCTGGACAGTCTGATCAAAAGCTGTGCTCAGCAGCTGTTTGACATGACCGATGACGTGGACAACGCTGCATATCCTTTCACCCCACGCTTAGGTCAAAGGTCAGGCAGATTATCTGGCACTGAGGATCATTTTACTGAAATAACTTCACTGTGAGAACCGAGCAGCTGTTGAGACTCGCATGATCACGTGATCACATGGATGTTGATGAGGTTTTCGGCATTAAAAAGAATCTTTAACTGTGTCGTACGTCAGCGTACGTGACCCACGAGGACATCAGTGGACTGAGAGTCCTGCAGGAGCAGACGGTGGTCGTCATCAAAGCTCCAGAGGAAACCAAACTGGAGGTTCCTGCTCCCACAGAGGTGACACACACACACACACAGAGGTGACACACACACACACACACACAGAGGTGACACACACACACACACAGAGGTGATACACACACACACACAGAGGTGACACACACACACACACAGAGGTGACACACACACAGAGGTGACACACACACACACACAGAGGTAACACACACACACACACACAGGTGACACACACACACACACACAGGAGACACACACACACACACAGGTGACACACACACACACAGGTGACACACACACACACACACAGGTGACACACACACACACACACAGGTGACACACACACACACACACAGGTGACACACACACACACACAGAGGTAACACACACACAGGTGACACACACACACACAGGTGACACACACACACACAGAGGTAACACACACACACACACAGAGGTAACACACACACACACAGAGGTAACACACACACACACAGAGGTAACACACACACACACAGGTGACACACACACACACACACACAGGTAACACACATGGTTGCCATAGTAACAGCTCCTCCTCTTGTCATTATTATTATTCTGTTATATTAACTATAATATCGGTATAGTTTTTTTTAATCAGCAATCTGCTGCTGCTTGTATAATGACATTGTGGTACGATAAACATGGCGTAACTGGTTCAGAACTGACCTGAGTGAAACCTATTACTTATTACAACTGTTTTATATCTGCTCCTGGTCTCTCTCGCCTGTCTCAACCTCGCTTCCCTCTTTCCTTTCTCTCCCCCTTTCTGTTCCTCAACTCTTCTGTCCATTTTTTCTCTCACCCCAACCAGTCAAGGCAGATGCTGCACATCTTTGAGTCTGGTTCTGTCAGAGATTTCTTCCTGTTAAAAAGGAGTTTATAATCTCCACTGCTGCCTAGTGCTTGCTCATTGTGTGAACTGTTAGGTTTCCTTCTGTAATATGGTAAAGGTTACTGCCTTACTATGTACAGTGCCTTGAGATCATGTATGCTGTGATTTTGCGCCATACAAATAAAACTGAATTTAATTACAGCCATATTATCATACAGTCATGCTTTTGTGCAGTCGTACAGGTTCATGTGTGATGATGACGCACCCTCTCCATTGAGCCTCTTGTACAGTGATCTCATGACCTTTGCACTGCCAAAGCGCTTGAATCTGTTCCTGACGTTGTCATGGTACCAGCCGGCAGTGCCGATCTTCAACACTCTGCACACACACGATACACACAAACAATACACATGGTACATAAACAATAAAATGTGGGCGGAGTTTGAGCTTGTCTTGTCTCTTCTTGTTACCTGAGCTGTTGGTGTGTGTGTGGGCGGAGTCTCACCTGGTCATGCGGCAGTTGTCACACACCCAGCCATGCTCCTTCTTGTTGTAGCGGCTGCAGGACTTGCATGTGTACATGTGACAGTCGAGACAGAGGCGTTTGCTGTTGAGGAGGAACTTGAAGGGCTGAAGGCAGCAGATACAAACACACTCGGACAGTTTACTCTGAACCGTGAGCAGCTCACGCTTCGTGTCCTCCTTCTCAATCTTGTTCTTTAAATCTCTGGAACAAACACAGCCACGTCATGTGATTGAAGTGTGAGCCAATGTGCGTCTCACTTCCCTGGAATATGATGAAATTAATCTGTTTTGCTTTATTATATTATCATGATCGAAACAAACAAATGTAATAATGACCTAATCTACATTATGTTAGCAACATAGCATTTTGTGACTTAATATTTAATAATTCAGTTACACAGTTTGATGCCAAACAACTAGCCTCTTACAGGGCTGCCAACTTTTCCAAAAACCTTTGAGTGAGATTTGGTGAGAGCGACCAAAATTTTGCCGCCCATGCAGCCACACAAGAAGACAACGGGCTGTGTGAGGGAACATTGTAATTCATTTGACTTCTTACATGTGTTCCCCTGCATTCCGGTATTTTCTGGATCTGGGGGTTCTCTCCCAGAAAATTTTGGATTCAGTAGATGTGATTTCTTGTATTCTGTTGGATTTTGGGGTGGCCTGCTGGAGCTTTGTAAATACCTAAATTGATTCAGATTCATAGCCTACATCCTAACTATTGTTGTTCTGTTCGCAAATGATTTGTTGAAAGAAAGAATCCTTTGGGTGAACGAACTGAACTGAATCAGTGAAATGATTCTTTCATCTCACGGTTCAGCTGAGCTGACTGCTGAGCTCTGTTGACTCGCATGAGTCAAGAGACAATGGCAGCAGGTGGGGCGAATGTGCTCGGTTTGTTCACTGCAGGCACATACTTTGAACTTGTCAATCAATGAGTGAACCCTGTTTGTTCCCAGAATAGGACAGTGTAACAAATACATAAATAAGGCAAACATTTTTGTGATTTAATGGAAGAAGCTGGCTGAGACCTCCCACCCTGAGTGATTCAAAGGCGGAATCAGCCTTAGCAAATACTAGAACAATGCCTCACTGTAGAAGGAACTTTCTAAAATCTTAATATTTAACAGAGGAGTCTGGTGTTTTTAGTGACTGCACTGCCGAGAGAAAGCCAGCAAAAGTAAGCTGAATCACAACTCGTTTAGCTATGTTTCAATTCAGTGAATGAGTCAGACTCAGACAGAGTCTGTGCTTTGGTCATGCAGGAACAACTGAAGGATTTGGTGAACAAATCTTTTGACAAATCTTTTTATTGAACTGATTCTAATGATTCAGTACACTGAAAATAACTGTCTCCCATCACTAATTCTGACTTGCAGAGCCTTCACAAGTAAACCTAAGCTGAGCATTTAGCTTAGAGTGACTGACACCATGCACCAAGTTTGGGCTTAGCTGCCCCCACACTATGTGCCTAAAGTGTACTTTATAGACCTCTGTTTCAGATTTAAAGGCAAGTTCCTGGTTGAATATATTTTGATTAGTATTAAAAACTAAATGTCATGTTTTGAATAACTGTTGCATTCTAAAGAGCATCTTGTGGTTCATGTTTAGTCAAAAAGTAAACAAAATTAGTCAGTGAGGGACATATATTCTTGATTCAAGGCCTTTCCCCACCGCTTGGTTCAGCAGAAAAAAATGACATGGAGAAAAATATCAACAGCAAGACACAACAAATAAACTGCAAACAAGTTGTGTCTGTGCATAAATTCAGGTCCACAGCCGTGTGCTCTTCTATTCCATGCTTGTCGCATGTACAACAACAAGCGTAACGCCACGGATGTACTGCTTCTACTTCCTGTATAGCCGTATTAGCATTTAAAAGCAAGTTTCTGTTCATATATTGTATATTACAGGAGAGACCAAGGGCCCACGGTTGGTGTAGTGGTTAGCACTCTTGCCTTTGCAGCAAGAGGTATGAATGTGAGAGTGAATGGTTGTCTGTCTCTATGTGGCCCTGTGATGGACTGGCGACCTGTCCAGGGTGTGACCCTGCCTCTCGCCCTATGTCAGCTGGAGTTGGGCACCAGCGCCCCCCGCGACCCTCAGTGGAGGATAAAGCGGTAGAAAATGAGTGAGCGAGAGAGGAGAGACCAAACACCGCTTCTATGCTCGTGTGTCAGTTCAGCCGAGAACAAGGCATAATTAATCGATCGCGAGTGGCGTTCGTCGCCCAGATCACATCAGCCCCCTTTCCACCAAAATTACCGGGAACTTTTATTACCAAGAACTTAACTGTGTAGTTTGCGTTTCCGTCGCACCTCAGAGTTCTTGAGTGTTGTTGATGACATACAGTCAAGACATTTAACACGCCGACAGATCGCTTGTTTGTGTTTGTTTCTCAAAACCCACTTCATGTGACTAAACAAGAATAAATTATGAAACATGTGGAGGGGGTTGTAAAGGTGCTTCAGTGAGATGGTGGAATTCAAAAGCTTCAAAATAGTGTCTACAGACACCACTGTGAGCTGCAGAGGCAGCAACAGCAGCCAGCGTGTGTGTACTTTACTAGAAGTATTTTATTAGCTTCTTCACATCGTGCTTGATGTGCATGAAAGGCTGCGTCACATCACAATCATTTGCTCATTCGGTCTGTCTGGGGTGCACAGACCAGTAGAACCATATGTGCTTTCACGTCAGTGTCTCCAAAATTCTCATATAACACCAAAAGACGCTAGATTTGTTGCTAGTAGCTTTTTTTTGAAAAAGAGTCGCTAAAGTCTCTGACGACTCAAGCGACTCAAGTTACTACATTCGCAACACAGAAGGAGCTGCAAGGTGTGTTCCACGCAGCCCCGCCCCTCCAAAGTTCCTGGTCACGAGTAGGTACTAAATTTACCTGGGTAAATCTTTACCAGGGTAATTTCGATGGAAATGCGCAAAGGTTTCTTAATTACCCAGATACAGTAAATAAAAAAATCCTATGGTGGAAAAGGGCCTATATAAAAAAATTTTTTTTCGGTGTGAGGAAACAGAGGTGTGGTGTGAGTGCGTGTGAAGGGAATGCAATGCATATAATAATGTAACAACTACAACTGAATTTATTTATTTATTATTATTTATAATTTGTTTGCGTTTTAGACCATTGCTCTAATCAGTAAAAATGTAAAAATGAACTAGTTCTAAAATTCATTCGCACGCGAGATGGGTTTTATTTTGAAATCCACCACCAGAAACGCTGCATTAATGACTCTTGACGCACGCGAGAGAGAGAGAGAGAGAGAGAGAGAGAGAGAGAGAGAGAGAGAGAGAGAGAGAGAGATAAAAGCCCGCAGACTCTCGGACGACGGGACTGTAACAGGAAGAAAAGAAACGTGGACTAAAGCGTGTGCTGCGCACGCGACACTGAAAGATAGTCCTGCCTCTGGACAGACGTGAACACGTTTCCTTCTTTTTTGAGATTTTATTTTTTAAATTTTGAAGCTGGAATTTATTTTGAATTCTGTTCTCAACACAGAGTTCTCCGGTCACCTTGTTCGTGGCGCGTGCTCCGCATGTCGCAGCGGCACAATTATTCATAAACAGCTGTGTGTGCGCGCGCGACGGTGAGGAGTTGTGTGTCTATGTGTGCACGTGCGCGTCCACGCCCCCACCCGCTGTCCGTCTTGCCTCCGCAAGCGGCACATCAATGAAGATGGATTTATTATTGACTGTAGCGCGGGGACGTTCAAGAGAAACGTTACGAAGTGGACAACACTTCACTCACGAGACACACAGGTGAGACTGATGAGAAACAGCTGATGTTTACTGTTCCTAAGTTTGTTGTTCTTCGTAAGCAAAGAACAACAAACCCATGTTTTCCCATAATAATCTTTCACAAACATGGTTTTTCTATAATAATTCTGTTTGTAAACATATTTAATCAAACATGTAAATTATTTGTAAACACGTGTTTGTCTTTAATTGTGTACAAATTAACTTTATGTTGAGCTTTTATTGAGTTTACTGTAGTTTTCATTAAAACACTCTTAATTTAGTTGTTGGTTGGATTCTTACAATATGATCAATACACTTGATTAATTATTCAAATAAAAAATTAAGATTCTGATTGTATATTTATACAGTGTGTTCTTTTGTGTTTTATTTGTATTTTATTACGCTTATTCTATATTTTTTTTATATATTTCTACTTATCATTGTCATGAAACCTGGGCTTAGAGAAATGCAATTTTGTTACCATATACGGTGAATGTGGAAATAAAGTGACAATGAAGTATCTTGAATCTGTCAAGTGTTAAGAAGGATTTGGTGACCCTTTGTGGTAGTTTTGCATCTCTTTGTGGTAGTTTTGCATCTCCTTGTGGTTGTTTTGTGTCTCTTTATGGTTGTTTTCTGGCTCTATGTGTTTTGGCTTTCATGTTTTGCCTCTCCATGCGGTCGTTTTGCGTCTCTTTGTGGTCGTTTTGCGTCTCTTTGTGGTCGTTTTGTGTCTCTTTACTGTCATTTTGCTTTTCTTTCTGGTTGTTTTTTGTCTCTTTGTGGTTGTTTAGTGTCTCAACCCTTAAATAAGTCAAAAGTGTCTGACAGGAAGTTGGACTGCAAATACCTGTAAATGCGGGCGGAGCCTTTTTAAAACCACCTGTCTGTCTGTGCTCATCTGGTGCGAGGAGCTTAGGCGACAGACTCAGCTGTGTCAGTGTCATGTGTGAAAGAATGAGGCTAACCCTCACTAACTTCACCCTCTCACCTCTGACATTTTTCCCAGCAGTGAGTAGGGCAGGTTAGAGGTGGAGCATTCAGAATGTTACTGTAACTGTAACTATGTCTATGTCGTCTCATTAGATTAAAACTAAACAGAAGTAATGAACAAACACACACACAGCTGTCCTTTTAATTGACGTGAGATAAGAGTCTTTATTGAAATCCTAGCCCCTCGGGAAACAAGGTGACGTGCCTAATCTGTTCTCTGGCTCAGTGATGATACACATGCACATGCACATACACACACATACTATATATCTGTAGTGATGTTAGCAGGCTCAATATCTGTGTGTGTATGTGTGGTAGTGCTGCTGATGTCTCACCTCTTCATTCTCAACCAAACGTCATTGGTTTTTAGATGAATTTTAAAACACTACGTTGTGAGTGTAAATCAAACATTGTGTTAAAGTAAACAGTGTGTAATGGGTGGAATCTCTCAGGGAGCCATTCTAGGCCCCTCCTATATTTTATATTCATGGGAAATTGTATTTTTTTTTTTAATCACTCAGTGTAGGAGCCAAATATGTGGTCACAATCTTCAAATGTGCTGTGCTGTCACATAAGGGCTCTGGTGTATAAAGGAAGAAATGTCACTGTTGGTGTTTGACGCAAAAAGGCCAAAGGTTTTTGAGCGCTGTGGTATGAAGGTGTTTGTCGACCTGAAGTTTGTTTGTTGGTTTTATTGATGGAAACTGGAAATGGACTTTAACAGTAATCACTCACACTGTGGAATAAATGTCACTGTGCGGCATCAAAGGGAACAGCGTCTGGACTTTTACTGACAACAATACAAACGGTAGTGTGTGGCAGCAGCCAATTTTAGTATAGCGTGTCAACCAGGTTACTCCTGGGTCAAATACCTTAAGTATTTTTAAGTGGTAGACTTAGCTCATTTTTAACATTAGTCAAAAACCTGCACCAGTTGTAAAATTTTGGACACTTCGGCACGTTGGTGCAGAGCAGAGGTGATTTCAGGTTGAGTGTTGCTGCTGGATGTAGTTTTGGATTTCTGCGGAGCTAGTAGAGCATCTGCATCCAGCCGTGGATGTCGAGATGCCAGAGCTACATTGCTAATGCTGAGGTCGCTGTGGAGCATCGGAACACCAGATCAATCGAAACACCACGTGGCGCACAGTGCATGGAGGTATGTGTAGCACTACACTGGTACATGGCCATTTACCCTCCAACTGTGAACAGCAAAAGGAAAAGTTTTCTGGAACATCATGACATTTTCAACACCAATCAGCAACTGCTAAACCTACATACCATCAACAAATCAGTTAAAATTGACCTGGAAACATACTTACCATCATGCACAGGCAAAATGAGATTCCAGTGGCACTGGTGTAGCAACTGGTGTAGCATCCTTTGCCAACAGCAGTGGCAAAGGATCTTCTTCAGAAATATGTTGGAAATCAGTACAGCATTGCAGTTGTTTATATGGAAAAGGCTCTGGCTTGGCAGACAATAAAACCTGAGGATCTGTTAAAGCACTCCAAGCCTATTCCTTATTCTTGCCTGTAAACATGAGACCAATTATATCATTTTTTATATCAATTATATTATTTCCATTCAAACTGAAGGACCAAAGGAGGACCAGGGCTCATGAACTAATGGAAACCACCAATAAACCAGCTTGCTTCATTGATCTGGTCATGTCATGAGCATTGTCGGGGTTCTTTCTGACCTTCTGTTGGTGGGGTACAGAATCCATTATCTGAGTTAAAGATCCAATAACAGATCCAGGGGAGGCCAAAAGAATGTTGATTACCTTTGCTGTGCTCGTAACCACTGGAGGTGGGCAGACCGTTCAAAGGAAAGAAGCACAAGGAAAAGATTCAGTTTCTGAGAGGACGAGGCATTTGTTTTGCATGTATATTAGTAGCACACAGGAGCCGGGAGCAAATGTTTGTGAAATTGCCCTTTATTTTAGGTCTGTCTGCATAATAACTTTGCAGTAGCTAAGCAAAGGATCCAGGCTTTAAGGAAAAGGGTACTGAACAACAAACACTTGCACTAGGAGTACGCGTAAGGGGAGTGTGTGGTACATCCTTCACTATGGTGTTGATAGTGGAGTCACATTTCAAGGAGCATCCTTGAACAG
Organism: Brachirus orientalis; assembly: GCA_016785285.1. Taxonomy (NCBI): domain Eukaryota; kingdom Metazoa; phylum Chordata; class Actinopteri; order Pleuronectiformes; family Soleidae; genus Brachirus; species Brachirus orientalis. The sequence continues at coordinate 193,900 of JAFBJR010000057.1, read as the reverse complement.
TGAACCATTGCCAGGTCCTAACCTCTCCAGTTCACTGCTTGGAGTCCTCCTTTGTTTTTCGAAAGGAACCAGTATCATTCATGGGTGATATTCAAGCTATGTTCTATCAAGCAAAGGCCGCTGAGGAAGACAAAGATTTTCTTCGCTCTCTTTGGTGGCCACATGGGCACCTCACTCGTCCTGAGTGATGTCTAATGGAGTGTTGTATGACTGTACACCTGTTTTGTCATCACCTTGTTGTGCAAGCTATGCGCTGAGGAAAACTGTTTTTGAGTTTTTGGATTCAGTCTGTAGACAGAATTTTTATGTGGATGACTGTTTGATGATCTCAGCCACTGAAGAAGTTTTCCAAATGATAAGAGATCTTAGCACTCTGTGTCTGTGAATTAGTCACAGTCATCTTAGTCCAATCCATCGCGGAAGATCAAAGGGCCAAGAACCTAAAGGTGTTGGATCTGAACTAAGATAAACTGCCATTGGAGAGGACTCTGGTGGTGTGTGGAGATTGAATCTTTCAGGTTTAAGATGGAGATGAGACAAGTCAGTCTCCCACCCAAAGTGGTATGCTGTCAGTTACCAGTTCTACCAAAGGACATATTGCCTTGATGGAAAAGGTGCTTGGAGGACTTGGATCAGCTGACTGCATTTAATGTGCATCAAGCCAGTGAAGTTTTGGAGAGGACAAACAAACTACATTACTTTGCTGTCACGTGTGTGTATGGTGGCGCATACACAAGTATCTTCTTGCCACTCTTGAAACAACGGGAAATGATGAGCATTGCACGACCACCAAGCTAAAGGGTCTTACTCCTCTCCAATTGCTTGCTCTTGAGAATATGCCATCTGGTCTGCATCAGCACGTTCTTCTGTGGTGGCTTGGGATGTAACGGCCTTGCCCTTGCTGAGAAAACAGCCCACGGAGAGTTTCTTTTGTGGAGGAGGCACTGTGGGCTCTTCCATTTGCGCTGATTGTGCAGACACACTGTGTTCCTCCTCAACTCTCACTCGTGCTGTTTGGCTCTGCTGTTCCAGCCTCACCATCTCCTCCTGAAGACTTGCTTTTGTTTCAGAGAGAAAGGCATCAGATTCAATGTGTTGCCCGCGTAATCATGGATCAGGAAAAGTTGCAACCCGCATCAATTTCTTAATAGAGTTGGAGTTGTGTTTCGAGTCTAGCTCTTCTAGGATACTGCGCTTAATGTTTTTTGTGAGCTGGACATCTTCGTCAGACTCCTCCAATATGTCGCTGTGTAATAGCCGATGCGTTGGTAGAAGTGAAGACACTGTGACATAGTCTTCTACGGACAAAACGTTGATTAACTTTGCCACTGGTTTCAATGCTTTATTTATGCCTTCCACCACATCGATGTCTTGCCACGAAAGAGGATCAGCGCGCTTATCCTCAGTGAGAACGTGCCTGATTGCTGGAGCCTGCTCAATGATCCGGTCTATTATCTTTTGTTTAGAGCCCCAATGCATAGGGGCAAACGTGTAAAAAAAGAAAAAAAAAGAATTACACATAACATAAATGTATGGTTCTTATACAGTCACCATTGCTTATTTGTTTTTAAAATAAACCATTACTTTAAGTCACTTGACAAATTAAAAATAAATATTTTGTTTATTCAATCAATTTAAACACATTCGAAAACCACTTTCAAAATCAAGTCCATCAAGTCACGAAATGAAAAAAATCCAACCAAAATGTAAAATCTTAGAATAAAGGTCAATACATCCAGTTACTTTTTCACCCAACCCATTTCAGTGCTCATGTCACCTGGCGCAAAGCATCAGCTGTCCTCTGCAATGTGAATGAAATACAGACCACAAATAGGTTACTGTATTCCATTTTATTAGACTGTATGACATCAACTGAAATAAGACAAATAAATTTAGAAGCAACATTGATATAACTAATGCATGTATAAGCTTCATGTGTGTCCTTCGCATTGCACAGCAGATGGGGCTTGCATTACAGACATTGAAAAATTCTTAGTGTTGTCAAAATTCCAAACATAATTTGCATCTAATAACATTCAGATTTAATCCAAATTTATTTACTTACAGCTTATAAAAACATACAACTCAATATTTCTGAATATTGTGAGGGACGAGAAGGAGTCACGGACGCATGAACCCAATGGCCTTTTTGAACCCTTCCAGTCTGCCTTTAGGGCTCGCCATTCCATGGAAACACCACTTACGAGAGTGGTAAATGACTTACTGCTTAACATTGAACAACATACAGCCACTTCCCCTACACATCACCGTTTATACTTACATTGATATTGTTACAAGCTAAGGCTACAGTCATTGCAACCATCTGTCCCTCTATTAGCTTCTGTTACATACACAGTCACTCTATATTTTCACATTCTGCATTTTTCTGTTTCCATCCTTTTATGTTTTGTTATAATCTGCTGAACTTGTTTTTTGTACATGTGACAACTACTTCATATTTGTCCATCGTGGAAGACGGATCCTCCTCTGTGGCTCTTCCTGAGGTTTCTCCCTTTTTTTCCTTGTACCGTACGAAGGTTTTTCTGTGGAGTTTTTCCTCACTCAATGTGAGGGTTTAAGGATGGAGGGTGTCACTTGCTGTACAGACTGTAAAGCCCTTCAAGGCAAAATGTGTTTGTGATGTTGGGCTGTATAAATAAAATGGACTTGACTTGTCTCTTGAGGGAATTTGTAACCTGCAAATTGAGATTGTGTCCAAAGCAATTAAGTCACAGCCACCCCAAGATATCCACAATGGCAGACTTGATGTTGGCTGCGTTGTCAGTTGTGATACAAGCCAGTTTGCTGTCTGACAATTTCCTCTCTTCCAGCAATGCTTGGAGTCCCTCGGCTAAATTGGTGGTTGAGTGGCTCTCGGGGGAAAAAGGTTTGGAGGCCATGGACTGAAAAGTCCACTCAGATGAAATAAAGTGCGCAGTCACTGACTGGTATGGTGTCATGACAGTTAAACAAAAGAACTTGGCTCTTTTGACCAAATGTACAACTTCCTAACTTTGGAATTGCTGTCTTGGTAAAATACTTATGGCTGGGCAAGTCATGCTGCCGGTCCAGCGTTTCAACCATGTCCTTGAACAATGCTATTCCACTGTGTGAAATGGAACCATACCTTTGACAAGGTAGCAGGTTATGGAAATGGTGCATTCATTCCACCTCGCACTATTTCTTTTATATTTGACTGTTTTGGCAAATGCTCCTAATGTTGTCGGCTCTTGATGACTGTTAGTGGTGCTAGTGGAGGCTAATCCTGCGGAGTCTAGCTGAGAAAACAGCTTGACTCCGCAGCATTAGCTGCATAGGACGATGGACTCTGAGGTGAGAACGCATGTTTGTGGTGCTGCCCTGCTCCATCATCACCTGGCACCTGTTTGCGGCAAAGACGACATATGGCCCCATTCAAATCCTTTGGCTCTCATTTTCCCCTGCTTTAAAACCAAAATATTGCCAAATTGGTAAGCTAGCATTTTTTCTTACCAACCAAGTCCACCATCATGTTGCTGTATTAAGCGCTTCATGCATCACTCAACCAAATCCAGTTCTGCCAGGATTTTCTTTTTTAAAAAAAGTCTGAAACTGCACAGTAGCCGTTCGATATGTGATATTGAAAATAATATTGAATATAATGGGAAATATCGCGATATACAATAGGCTTAAGCCTATTGGGTCAATGCAGTTTTTGTAGGTGTTACAATGGAAGAGCAGTAGAACAAAAATGGCAGACCTACCAAGGGTGAGAATTATTCCTGATCTACCAGCATTTACTAATACAGGAGTGGATTACCTTGGACCTGTTGAGGTGAGAAAAGGAAAATCAACCTGTTAGCTATATGGAGCTATCTTTACTTGTAAGGCAAGGGCATAAGTCATTCGAATGCGAATGACTTATGCCTAATCAGATTCTTCTCTTAAAGGGTAAACCAGCTTTGCCACCTGGATTGTTTGAAACTCAGGACCAGTATGTGAGAAGGCACTGGAGACAAGTACAGTACCTCGATCTGCCAAGATCTGCCATTTTTGCCAAGAGAGGCAAAATTGGAATGAAATTATTCAAAGGCCAGAGACAAAACGGGTCT
>JAFBJR010000057.1:0-189755 GCA_016785285.1 Brachirus orientalis | reverse complement strand
ATATTAGGGCAGGGACTTTATTGCATTAATTATGATTAATTAATTACACAAAAATTAACGCAACAAAAAAAACCAACACAGTTCCCAGTATGCGTTCAGTGGGCAGAAATTTTAGTTTTAAAACACTACCAGGTGGAAACCTGGATTAAAGCAGTTGTGTAAATTGTGCTAGAAAGAATTTGCATATCACCGGAGCACTTCCAGCTTCCACTACCACCTCAATGCCAAACGTGTTGCTGTTAACACATACAGCGCTCCTAGTTCAAGCAGGCAGTGTCGCCAATTCACACTCAACAAGATGACAGGGTTCAGAGCCAAAATGAGTAAGTCCACGATTGATAAATGAACAAATTCACTAGCAAAATGCAGTGGACTGTTGAATGGGGTTGGGACCATCAGTTGTGTTGTACAGAAGTCAGGTTGGTACACAGCTGACAGCCCTATTTGACAGCTGTTAGAATTCATATTATGGCAAGAACCAATCAGCTAAGTAAAGAGTAATTGAAAAACTGAAAAATCATTGAATGTGTCAAAAGCTTGGTCACACCTTGTGTCCAAACTTTTGACTGGTAGTGTACCTCAGGTAGCTTCAAGTGTTAGACTTAGCTTATTTTAACACCCAGCCTTTGTCAATGCTGAGAACTCGTTTTGAAGTAGGTTCACTCTCGCACACCAAAGTCCAAGGAGAATTTGTTGATCCACTGCTGCCTCCATCAGTAAGTTCAAATGTCTTTTTTTTTTTTTTTTTCAAATTATGTGTTTAAAATCCTTCCTTCAGAAGTGACACAAACTTACTACGTGAGGCAGCAGTAGACCTCCTGTGTCCCTGCAAGCTAAAATTACAGATTTTCACTATGGACATTGTTTTTTGTGTTGAAGATGTTTGTAAAGACTTAAAGTAAACGTGTAAACATGTCTTCTTTGTCTGCAGTAATGGCCGACTGAGTCTTTGAGGTGGTCAGTCCTTTCTGAAGCACAAACCAGAGGGGTACACACTCACAGTACGGTAAGGTCAAAGGTTACACTTATTTTCAACATATTAATTGTTTCATGAAGAACTCAGAGTATGTGTGATGTTCTCTTTTCTTCTTTAATGCTCATCACTTAAAATCCTACACAAAATGTCACAAAGTGTTCAAAACGTAACAATTTTGATGTCATGTCACAAAATATCATTACAAAACACTGTGCAACAAAATGTTAGAATAACAGTGTAAGACAAAATGTAACGTCATCAAACCTTGCATACCAAAATAATGAACGTTAACAAAATGTCGGAACATGTTGTCTAACAATGCTACGTAACAAAATAATATATATTAACAAAATGTCATCACATGTGTCCAGATTTTTACCAAACCTCTTGCCCGGGCTTAGAAAACTTCTTTCTGGAAGGGTTATCAGAACAAGTACGGCGGATACAACTCAAGTCCTTTTCCCACGTTTATTACACATAGATGGTTAGTTGGACTTACAGTCAGGTTGTAAACCTGTAATACAAACACAAAACATGAAGCCTAGGTTTACCTAATGATATTTTTCATGTGATATTGAATTTCCAACGGTACTGGCTTTCGCTCACTCACCAACGAGGCGTACAAGTCCTGATGATTATTCTAGCAAATGTGTCTATAAGGTTAGTCACAGGTGCTTTTTGGCGAACTGTGCATTCCCCTTATAAATATACTGGAGTTTACTTTGCTTAATGAACTTCAAAGTTAGATGAAAGATATGAAAGGTATGAAAGCCGACTCAGTGACTGCCAGAAAGTTCTACACATGTCATCAAACAGCCCTATATAAAACAAAATATACATGTTAACAAAATGTTGTATCATTTCATCAGACAACGTTACATAACAAAATAATGCATACTGGAAAAATGTAATGTCATCTAATAATGTTATGTAACAAAATGTCGTAACATGTCAAACATCATGTAACAAAATAATGCAAATTATCAAAATGTCATGTGTCGTCCAACAATGTTGCATAACAAACTAAAGCATTTTAACAAAATGTCACTTTAATAATGAATATTTTCAGATTAAAATTTTGTTTTTTGTTTTTTAACTGTGCTTTGAAATGGCTGTGTGAGTGATGAATCCCTAAACGTCTCAGACGTCCACGCAGCTGTCTGGATAATTTCCTAATGGCCCTGGGGCTCAGAGCCAATCAGAGGTGGTTCATGACGCTGTGTGACAGGAAATTCAATTAGGTTGTTTTTTCCTTCTCTCTCTCTCTCTCTCTCTCTCTCTCTCTCTCTGTCATTCTCATCCTCACTCCTTTTTTCATTTATCTCCGTTTCCTGGATCTGTGTCGCGGCAGAGACGGAGAGAAGATTCGGGCATCATTTGTCAACCACAAATAAATAAACAAACAAATAAATGTCAAAGGAAATCTCACGTCCTCCACTCCATGTCCTCATCCTCCTGTCCTTCATGTTTGACCTTGAAGGCTAAGCCTAACATTGTCTTTAATTTCAGGTTCTACAATTCTCCTATAAACTTAAATTATTTATGGTTTTTGGACTAAATGCCGTCCTGAGTCCGGTGATCATGACATATCTGAAGAGAAATTTTAAAGAAAAAAAATGTTCCAGGAATGTAAAAGCTCACATTATGGTTCAGTTATAAGTCACATGCGAATAAATGACACAAAAAACCATCATGAACATTTTTGTAAATCCTGCATTTTTTTATGTCGATGAAACCCTGCCTTATCTGGCCTAATGAAAAACTTAAAATGTAATGACTTTTTTTAAAATGCAATTATGTTTGCATTTTTAGAGGTGGGGGTCGAGAGATTTTATGGAGTTTCAAACTCATGGGGAAAATCTGGGTCAGGTGTTTCCACAAAATCAGGATAATATCCCTAACTTCTCGATGGGGAGGGGGCAGAGTTGTGGGGTGGAGGTGCAGGAGGAAAGACGTCTACTCTCTTCCTGTGTGAATTATCTGGAGCTTTTCCTGTCATGTTCTCACATGATTAAACTCAGAAATTATCCAGCAATCTGGCAGGAGAAGTTATGTAAAATGTGAAATCTGAAAGCACCTGGACACCTAAGCCGTGTTTCCATTGAGTTGATTAGTTTAGTAATTGTACTAAATAACCAGCCCCAACCCTTCCATTCTTTGGGAGCCTTCCCTCTGGTAAAATGGTAAGGTATGGTACGGTCAGTATGTTCAGCTAGACCGGCTCCACCCACAACAGTCCCACAGATGTTCATCCGCACTTTAACAAGATCTCCTCGGTTTGACAAAGATCCTCACTTAAACATGTCACACTATGCTGCCATTGGGCACAGTCCACACCCTGCCTACCAGGTAAAGGTACCATAGTCAGTTGAAACGCAAGCCTGACCCAAGACTTCACCATTCCAAATGGTACCATACTGTACCAAACCAGACCATAACATGATGGAAACACAACACTAAGTAACCCAGGTTTACTAGGATTTCAGTGGTACCACTAAGTCACAGGAAATCCTTACCCAGGTCCTTACAGTGAATGATTGCTAGCTTGTTCAGGAAGGTTTGTGGAGGACAGTTTTGTTTGCTTTGTTCTGGTCAGTTCTTACTCTGTCTCTTCTCTGCCTATTACAGGTGGATGCCAACATTAAAAGATGAACCCACTAGCAACACTCAATGTTGACTGCAATGCACTGGTGGGAGATAACCTTCGTCCCCATGGAGGGATCTTCTATCCTGGCATTCACCCTCTCTCTGCTGAAAAAGCCCAGGAACCAGGCACTTCTCTCCCACTTGGCTACAACCTTCTGTACAAACCTGATGTAACCCTGCTGGATGGCCAGAAAGCAGCAAATGGATATGTTGGACTGTATAAGAACCCACCACCAAGGCTGGTTGTCCCTGCCACAGGAGCTGATGGTGTGGAGCGCAGAGTTCTTTCTAGTGATAAACAGTCAGAACTAGGCCTAAATGGTCCTGGAAGTTTTTTGAGACTGCCTTGGATCAGCCCTTATGCTGATGCAACAATGTACCCCTTCCTGGACATGGCTTACAAGGCCTCCTTCTTGTCTCAGCCATCAGCCTTCCTCCACCAGCAGTTTCCATACCAACCTCTATGTGCCGCTGGGGCAGGAGGCAGCCCATCTGGAGAGGAAAGACTTTTCTACTTGCCTCAGTATGCTCCGACCCATATCTCCTCCTTATTGGGCTCCCCAATCAGGATCCCTACAGCAACTTCAGCCCCTGCTGTCCTTTCACCCCTTCCCCACATCCAGGACAAAGCTTTGCAGGGAACTGGTCCTCAGGTACAACAGGAACCCTCTGCCTTCAGCAATAGTCCTCAGATGCACCAGGAGCCCCAGACTCACCTCACAGAGCGACAGCATGGTAGCAGTAGAAGTGGTGCAAAGTCCAGTCTGCCCTCTTCCTTCAGGAGCAGCAGCAATGGAGGAAATGGTGGTGCTTCTGCCAATCGTTCAGCTAACACTGCTGCCACTGAGCCATCTTCTGTTACCCGTCCTCCATGCTTAGTTTCCCAATCTATCAGCCACAGGAGTACAGAACCCCAGAAGCCCATCTACAGAAGCACACCTTCATCACCAGCCTCGCTTTCAGTGTCTCACCCCTTTTACACGATAAACCTGAGTTCTGAGCACTGTTCTCCCCTGCAGTCAGGGAACAACAAAACCAAAGATATCAGCTCAGAACCCTGCAGTGTAGACCAAAAGGCATTGGTTGACAGAGCTGTACCTCAAAAGCAGGCCAGAAATCCTGGGGAAAAACCTTTGGATCTGTCTGCAAAAGAGCTGGAAGGATTTGCACATGGCTTCCCTGCCAAATTAGAAATGCTGGCTAAACTGGGATATTTACCACCATCTCAGTATGGGCCTCTAGCCAGTCCAGACCAGCATCTAATAGAGGATCGGCCCCCACCTGTAAGTACTTCATCAAATACCCCAGACCGTCCAGAAATGATCACTACCCTGCCCTCCTCATGGGTTGTTCTGGGTCCTGACACAGGTGTCGGCTCAGACGACAGCAGAGGCTCCCAAATAATAAAAAACAAGAGTGGAGACAATAGTGTCCATCAACCACAGCCTCATAATTCTCCTCATACAACAACTGAGATGAATAATAGTCCCAGTCCTGCCTCGGGGGGTGGACCTTCTGCAAGATCCTCTTCCATAGCAGAATGGCCTCAAGTCCAACCCACTGACTTGGAGAAATGTATACCAAATGGCAAAGAAGAAACCCACACATGCTCTGGAAAACCGATTTTACCTCCTGCTAAACCAGAACCTCTGGAGAGCCGACCTCATTCAGAGCAGGGGCAGATGTCTCATGTGCAAAACACTACCAGACAAATCTTTCATGACTCTTATCTCCCTCCTGGATTAGGGTACCCCAACCACTACATTCCATATTCAGTTGCTGAAAATATGTCTCTGCAACAGATTTCAATACCAGGCAAAGGATCTGTCTATCCCCATCCGGTCTTACTTGGCAGCAGTAGCTACTACCCACCACACATTGCATCAAAACATGGCCTCCAATATAGAGTACATCCATATCAGAATTCCCAGGAATTGGCTCCAACACCCATGTCATCTTACCCAGGTCTCAGCAACAAAGATCGATTTGAGAACAGATCTAAGATCAAAGATAAACATTCAAATGATGAAGCCTACAAGAACCAGAAGAGGCCAAATGGTGAAAGCTCCCACAAGAGTGACAAAGATAGAGACAATCCCTTGAACCAATCCTTGAAGACTGGTAGAAGTGTCACTGCAATAAGAGATGACATAATTTGTATTGACCTGGTGCAACAACCTGATGAAACAGATGAAAATTTTTCCACGAACGTTCTCAGCTGTACAGGTGATGATTCCTCCAAGCCATTTGGTAGAGGCACTAATCACATTCAAGAAATTAAATCCTGGCCTTTAAAGGTGTCCCCTACCAGCCAGGCATCTGAGCAGAGCATAGACTCTGCTCTCCAGACGTGTGAACCAAAACCTCATGACAACACTTCGGTAATCCCTCCTACTAAAGAGGAACTCCTAGAGGAGATTCTAGATGAGGAAGAGCCACACTGTCTATTGTCTGACACTCCAGATGGGGAGACGATGTGCTGTGCCCGAACTTCCCCACAACAGTTTTCAAGAACATGTAAAGCTGAAGCCACTGTTGGACCTGGAGAATGTTTAGGGGGTAGAGATTGTGGTGGGACTGATGTTCTTAATGAGAAGAGTGTAAGGAATGAATCTATGTCAAAAGGCCAGAATAGTAAAAAGACAGATCCAGAGCAAAGCCCCTCCAGCGATGAGACCTTGTTGCTTCATGTTAGCAAAGAAAATGGCTCTGGAGACTCTCTAAGTTCAGACAATGTTGTAGGAGCAGTATGTACAGTCGCCAGAACCACGAGTCCAGTCTGTGGGAGCATTGTTCATTTAGATGGTCTAGTTTGCACCAGTGAAGGTTCAGCAGGTAGAAATTTCACTCCTCAAGAACCTCCGTGCAGGAGTTTAAATCTCGGGGTTTCACCTGAAGGAGTCACAAATTGCGCCTCACTGTATGTTAAACACCCAAGAGCTCCCACTTTTAACAGTGAAGATGAAAAAATTAGAAATTTTGCCGACAGACGTTTTGTAGGTCCATGTTGCAGAAACCTGTCTGTGAGAGCTCCAAATTGTGAGCCCAGAATTTTCAGTGGAAACACCAACCATGTGGCTCCAAACTGCAATAATTTCAATCCACGATTTACAAATCCTAAAAACCACCTTAGAAACTTGAGTCTTGGGGTTCCTTTGTGCAGTTTAAGTGGTCCACTTTTTAGAAATACCGTCTCCAAGAGCCAGTCTTTTGGGAATAATTCGTCCTGTGTAAATAACAAATCCAGGGTCCCAAAATTTGGAAGCAGTTTTCCTCTGAGCCTGACACTTGGACACATAACACCTGCTTATCCAACTAATGGAGGATTAAACAGGATGTCCAGAGCTCCAGAGCTACCTGTTAACAGAGACCCAGAGACCTTTTTGGACAGCATGGACGAGGATGAGGGCCCAGGTTGCAGCAAGAACCAGCGGACCAGCCTTACCAAATGCATAGCCAACTCATCTGGCTTTGTGGGTGACCGCATTAAATGCGTGACCACAGAGCTTTACGGTGACTCCAGCAAGTTGAGCAGAGAGCAGAGAACACTCCAGGTAAGATCCATGTTGCTTTCATTTCTATTCTTCATTATAGAGTAGGACAGTGATGTTTACTGTGATTGGTGGTCTGGAGGTTATCATTTTACTCTGTGGTTTGAATGGAGTCTTGAGTCTATGACTCAACTGGACAAATCTATTGGCTGTCAGTGATTGGCTGAGTTCGTCACATTATTTTTAATGGTCTGATGGGTGCACAGAGAGAGAGTGACTACACTTACATACATGGTCCAACACTTACATGCATGGCAGTGGATCACTCATTTTCAATTAATCTTCAGTTGCAGCAGTGATGGCAACATGCAAGTCTACTGTACATGATGGAGACTTACTGTAGCGCTCTCTCTCTCTCTCTCTCTCAACAGCTCAAACCCTTACTAGATTTTATACTATGTGTAAATTGGTTTTGAGCATTAGACCACATCATTGGACAACAGTGGTTAGTGCTATGTCCCAGTGAAAAGGTCAGTTCTTAAGGGGGCTAATAATTTTGACCCTGGTAGTTTTTGGATTTTGTGGAATAATTTTATTTCTGTCAGATAAGTCAAATAATGGAAACATCCAAAATAAAACTAGGATGTTTTAATTCTTTGCTCTGTTTAACAGCATATGGAAGATGCTTATAATACGATGGAATTTTTATCGGGGAACTAATAATTTCATCCTCAACTGTAAATACCATGATGAGGTCATACTGAATGACCAGGTTATTCCATCAGTGGATTTCTTCCTTCCCTGATTGTGAAAGAGTGGTTCAGGGAGCATGAGACATCATTTTCACACATGGATCCAGACTTTAACCCCATTGAGAATCATTGGGATGTGCTGGAGAAGGCTTTGTGCAGTGGTCCGATCACAGTACAAGATCTTGGTGAAAAATTAATGCAACGCAAAACAAATCTTGTGACATTGCAGAAGCTTATTGAAACAATGCCATAGCAAATGCGTGCCGGAATAAAAGCTAAAGGGGATCCAATGCTTTTTTTTGTTGGTGACTTTTTTTTGTCTTTCACATTGTTAGATTATCAATCACAGTGGCACAAATTCTTAACGTGTCTTGTTTAGGGGACTGGCAACACTACATTGTTGTGTTTCTATCATGGTACAGTTCTCAAGGGAACGGTGTCAAAGAATGGAATGGCTGGGGCTAGTTATTCTGGCACTATTCCTAATAGAAACACACAAAAAAATACGAACCATACTGCATAGGGCTGAACAATTAATGGAAATTTTATCAAAATCACAATATGGCCTACTGCAATTTTTTTAAATTGCAGCAGGCACAATATTTCTTAAACTCAAAATGTGTGTCAAATTACCATTTAAGATTAAATATTGTCCTGACTTACATCATATTCTATAGACTGAAGAAAACGTCTTTGTTTCCCACAGATCTGCAAAAATATCACACAGTAATCATTTTAAATATGTTAGAATAATTGTGTAAAAATTACGTCCCATTAATATTGTGAATTATATCGTAATTTCAGTCAAATATTCACAATAAGATATTTATATAAGATCGTTATACTGTACCAAACTGAACCATTCCACATGGCTCAAGTGTGATCCCGACTTGTCATTGTTCATGACGCTGTGTGAGTTCATAGGTCATTGGGGAGGCGAGAGACAAGGAGTTTGGAATCATAACAATCAAGTTACTCACTGCGTTGCTGAAGTTCTTCCGGTAATTCTTTGTTGTGATAGTCCCTTGAGGAGATGTCATCAAAGAGACATTTACCACACCTCAGTGAAACGTTCTTTGTTGTGTTACGCCTCATCAGAGAACTCTGTTATCCTGTTGGTCAACATCCAGGAGCATGTCGTAGGTGACGTCAGACTAGGCAGGAAGAAAAAAAATCTTACATAATAGACGTCTCATCGGAGTGTCATAGAGTGTCCCAGAAGCCAAATCTGCGTCCCTCAATTACGTTACACGATATTTCCATTCATCCTTCCCAACGTTCATAATTGGACACTGGTTGCAACCAAACCACTCGAAAATTGTCCAGAGTTTATGTCATCTGATTCCAACATTAAAGAACTTTGATCAATAATTATATTACCATGGTGGGTTTTTTTTTCGGATGCGTAAATGTGTGAAGGTTCAGTTGAATGTGGCTCAGGTTGTATATTATGCTTACGTATCTAGTGTGAGGAGAAGAGAACTGCTGCCTCTCCTCTTCCTCGTTTTTTTTTTCTGTCTGCAGATGTTTCAGGTCATCCCGAGGTCATGTTAGGATAGCACAGCAGCAGCAGCAGCATTCAGCTCCAGGCGACTGTTAACCTGCTGTTTTCTGCTCCAAAAGAATATGATTTTACCTGATCTGTCATTTACTCTTCATCCATCTTCATCATCACATCTCCTGCTCTACTTTTGTGTTCCCGTCGCTCCTGCTTTCACCTCCTTTTGTCTTAAACTCCTTATTCCCCTGAGATCCTGCTTTCCATTCAAATTAAATCTCTCCTCCTGCTCCTCATCCACCCTTCCATCTCTCAGCAGAAACGGGAGAAAGAAGCTCAGTTTTATTTTTTTTAATGAAATCCTTGTCTTCCTCCTCTGTCCCTGGAGCCCAGATCAGCCTTTTTTGTTGTTTTCCGTGTAATGGTAGTGACAGAAAAGAAAGATAAACAACATTTTAGAGCCTGATTACAACAGGACTTTTAAAGGGATAGTTCTATATTTTATTGGAAAAGTCAGTGAAATAAAGCTGTTAACATAAGATATCATAGATTTAAGTTGACATAGATTTTATTACACCGGTCTTTTGTGAAGTGGCTGAAATCAGTTTTTCTTTCTCCACACCAAAATTCATATAGAAAATCAGTGATTTTAGCTCACGGGGACAGAGAAGCTGCTGGTCTACTGCTGTCTTATGTGGTCGGTTTATGTCACTTAGGTAAATCTGAACAAAGTATTTCAAACACAGAATTTTACAAAATAAAGCATTTTGACTTACCGATGGAGGCAGCAGTAGATCAACAACTCCTGTGTGCTGTGATGCAAAAAAATTCACAGATTTTCTCTATGGACTTTGGTGTGGGAGAGTGAACAGTTAATAAACTTCAGTTTCCTATTGGAAAAAATCTGTGAGATGAAGATGTGAACATATATTTTAAGATATCATAGACTATAAACTGACATAGATTTGAGTCTTTTGTTGAGTGGCTAAAAAAAAGTTTTGCCTTCTGTCCTTAATGGTAACCATTACTGTGAAACTGAACTAGGACTGGGCGATATGACCTTTAACCATTATATTGAGATGTATTGTGTATTGAGATAAATCCCAAATATATCGCGATCCACGATATATATCTAGATATTTTTAAATCTCCTCTACATCACTGTTTAAATTGACATCTTGGATGCATAACGCTGACTCTTGTGTTAATTTTTTCAATATTTGCATGCAAAAATGGGAAAATTGCAAACAAATTAAATACAGCAAACTATTATTTTTGAACCGGGCAGCTTAACCCATACATTTTTAAAAAATTAAAATAAATAATTACATGGTAGGCCTTCCTAATGTGCAGTAACTCTCAATGCCATAATCAAACAAACAGCTTAAAACAACGTAAAAGTGCCATCAACAGCAGAGAGAGAAATAAAATAAAAAGCTCTGTAAACAACAGAAAAAATGATCTGTTGTTGTATTTTCAACAACAGATCATTTTCAGAACAGTAAAATAAAACCAGTACAGTGGCTGTGTGTGTGAGAAAAACCAATGAACAATAAGTGTCACATCACAAAAGCAGCTTGCGAGTCTCTCTCTCTCTCTCTCTGTGAAGCCTATGGCTCTGGTCACAGACAGACCGTGATATTTTTCCCTCTCGTCCTCATAATTTATTTATTTCCTCGCATCATGCTTTATGTGGATGGGAGGGAGCGTCCCATCAGGTGTGCAAAGACTTTTAGAAGAGAAATAAAAATAAAATAAAAAGCTCTGTAAACAACAGAAAAAATGATCTGTTGTTGTATTTTCAACAACAGATCATTTTCAGAACAGTAAAATAAAACCAGTACAGTGGCTGTGTGTGTGAGAAAAACCAATGAACAATAAGTGTCACATCACAAAAGCAGCTTGCGAGTCTCTCTCTCTCTCTCTCTCTGTGAAGCCTATGGCTCTGGTCACAGACCGTGATATTTTTCCCTCTCGTCCTCATAATTTATTTATTTCCTCGCATCATTCTTTATGTGGATGGGAGGGAGCGTCCCATCAGGTGTGCAAAGACTTTTAGAACGATACATGCCTTTACGTAAGAGTCTCCAAAAGTCTGTAATAACACCAGGAAAAGTCACAAGATTTGTCTCTGGTCGTTTTTTGATAAGAGTCGCTAGAAGGTCTGAATACTCACTAAATATAGTGACAAAGTCACTAAGTTGGCAACACTGCGTGTCCAAGAGTTTTAGTTGGACAGGGGAGCGAGCAGTGAGAGGAGCACGAGGAGAGAGACAGAGAGGTGAGACTTGAAAGGGAACCGCATGCAGAAGGCTTAATTATTATGTCCATGACAGTTTGTGCTTGATGTTGGCGATATTAACAAATAATATATCTCACGTAGCGCATGCCGCGATGTATCGAGTATATTTGATATATTGCCCACCCCTAAACTGAACCACTATTTACATTTTTGACTGTGACAGATTTTTCTGCATATCAGTTATATTGTAAATTTAGTTTCTTAGTTTTCAGAGTGCAGCCACCACTAGTAGCACAGTATTTATTCCCTTCCTGTTTGTGGCTCCTGAAGGACGCCGTGTAGGCTGACGAGTTACCGCTGAAATTAACTCGTACGCCCTTGGGTGCTGCTGCTGCATCTGAGCTGCAGCGGCATTCGATGGATTTGTAGATCATTTCACGGGCCATTAATTTTTAAAATGGGTTTGTGGTAAGGGCAGAGCGAGGAGGACGAGAAATACTGGTCTGTTAGTGGAGGCGCGGCGAGCGGATTCCCGCCATTAACGACTGTTACAAGTGATTCACCTCACTGTGAAAACAAACGCATGGCTCAGTTGACTGACAATGGAAATCCTGGCTTAGGAATTTTGATCCAGAGTGAGACATCTCAACAACTGTTAAATCACATGAACAAAAAGAGTTCTTGTTGCTATGGTTATGCCCTGAATCCCCATTGTTTTCCGGCCTCTAAAATGCACAACTTAAACACTCCTCATCCCCTTTTTTATTTTGAAAACTGTAGATTGTATTTTAGCGCGGACAACGAATATCTTAGCCTTTTATGTTGAAAACAGTGGGACGTTTATTTTGAAAACTGCAGGGTTGCGTTTTAGTGTAGAAAATCAAAAACCAAGACTTTTATAATGAAATGTGTTGGGTCCAAACTGAGATGTTTACTTTTAAAACTGGGTTTGTGTTTTAGTTTGGAAAAACAGGAACTGAGAATTTTATAATAAATGCTGCAGGGTTGTGTTTTTGTGTGGACAAACACAAACTGAGACTTTATTTTTAGCGGCTTAACACTGACTTTTTTTTTTTACCAAGAAGCAAGTGTCACCATTTTCATTTTGCTCCTAAATGGAAAAAAAATCAAACAAAAGTAAAAGGATACAAGGAAACAAAACCTTTGAAAAATAATTTAATTAATTTGGGTTTTTTTTATGATTTATTTCAAACCTTAACATGTAACAGAAAAAAAATCTGTGCCTTAAAAGGCTGCTGAAACACAAATGATGTCAGTCTTCTAGCATTTATAATCACCACAGAATTTTGAACACATGTACTTAATCTGAGTAACATATTCTAAATACTTGAAGTATTACTGCCATTACTGTTTTATCCTCCATGTGAGGGTTGTGGGGAGCTGGATCCAATCCCAGGTGACACGGGGCAAAAGGCAGTTTTGTGACCCGAACTCATTCTGTTCAGGTCACATTTTGTTCAAAACATACAATACACTTTTTTTTCTTTATTTTTGACAGGTGTGATTGAGCACAGGTGTATATCAGTAGTGTAGTGTAGTCTACTGTAGTCAGTCAACCCCCTGCCCCCATGGTGTACCCCTGCATGTGTGCACGCAGACACAAGCCTACAAAATGTGGCAGTGCTTCACTGGTTTGATAATCATCAGATATCCTGCTTTTTCTTACTATCGTTTCATAAAAGTGGCACATGGTGTGTGTGTGTGTGTGTAGGGGCAGACAAATCAACTGTCACTCTTTGTGTGCATGTGCATGTGTGTGTGTGTGTGAGAGAGAGAGAGAGCAGGGAGGTGAATGAAAAGACTTAAGACATAACTTTAAATAACACACTTGTGTGTGTGTGTGTGTGTGTGTGTGTGTGTGTGTGTGTGTGTGTGTGTGTGTGTGTGTGTGTGCATCAGAGAGCGCCTGGACTGGGAGGTGAGACACAGCAGATCAAAAAGAGTCGCTGACTCAAACATGCTGCCAACAGATTGTAAGAAGGGATTGTGTAATGTTTGGTGCACAATATTGGTTCAGTCGATTTGATGTGGTAACCCTTCTTGTGCTTTGTTCAGCAATCAAGATGCCCGTATTGAGCAAATAACTGCCTCTGGCCATTTTTGTTACTTGGGCATGTGCAACTAAACACAATTAACCACTCGTGCATGTCTGTTTTTACTTGCACTGTCGAGCCCTGGTTTGTGTTTTAATTTGGGCAAACAGAAAATTAGACTTCTATTATGAAAATTGGGTTTGTGTTTTATGTGGACAAACAGAAATATCAATCAAACAGTCTTAGGTGACAAGTGAGAAGGTGGGCGGAGCTTACCTGTGAATTTTAGGGTGTCTATATGTTCTGATTTTTTTTTTTTTTTTTAATTTGATTTTTTTTTAGCGTGCTATGCTGCAGTTCTCTGAACTGGAGCTGAAGGAGAGGGAGGGAGGAAGAGGAGAAGAAGAGGAAGTGGAACAAGGGATGACAGCAGCAGTGGTGACACAGGAGAAGGAGCTGGCAGGCGGCCAATGGAGAGACCGCGAGGAGGAAGAGGAGGAGGAGGAGGGAAGGAAGAAAGAGGAAGGAGGGCGGGAGTGCTGCCAGCAGAGTGACGGGAGGCAAGGAGGAGGAGAAAAAAGTCCCTCTGCCGCTGCCACTGAGTCTCCAAGAGGTGAGAGGATTGTTTTACTGTGTGTGTGTAATATAGCACATTGAATCTCAGAATCAAACTCTGACAGTGGCTGAACAACACTGTATCATCTGCGTAAAGAGATTATGCACTGTAGATTATACACGGATGATGCATTGTTTCTGTGGAAACAGAAAAGTAAAGTTGCTTTAAATTGTAGAAAACTATGACACAATTTTTGGCTTTAACCCAAATATGCTACTGACCTCATTTCTTCCAGGAAACACACACAGATATATATTTTTTCACACCTTTGACTCAAAGTTTATTTATTTTATTTTTTGTTTTTTGGCAAATTTGGCATTTAGAAGTTTGGAAATGCTGATCTTAATTTTACACTGTTTTCAGGCATTTTATGGAAGAAATAACACATGGATTAATAGATATGATTATTTTAAAAATAAGATCTAGTTTAATCCCTAGAAAAAATTATTTTCCTGCTTTTTAGAGTGGTGGTATTTTTCCCCCCAATAATTATGACAAGTCTCTGTGATTCACATTTAAGAAGCTGAAAAGCTTCTTAAATGTGAATATTTTCTTTGAATATTGTCTTTGCTCCATATAACAAAGAAATCATTAAAAATAAAACATTTGAGAACATCATTATGTCCAGGTTCGAGAAACGCTGATCAATATTTTAACATTTAAAACAATTATTTTATGGACTGAATAAGTATTGGATTAATCAGGGGGAAATTACCAACAGATTAATCGATCAATTTATTCAAAGTAGTGCTGGGTGGTATACCATTCAAACTGAAAACCGGTATTTATTTTATGTTATGATATGAATTTTTCATATACTGCAAGACTGGTATATGAAAAATGGAACATGGCGCAGCAAAACACTGTTCGAGAGAGGATCCTTTTCATTGCTGCACGACTCATAGCTTAGCTAAAGTGGTAAACTGCAGGAATGACAATTTACTCTGCTGATCCTGCTACCGTGCAAGCACGCACACACACACTCAGATCCATTGCTTCTTCTCTTGTGCTCAACCACAAGTGCAATACAAGGGCACGCACACATTCAACTCCATCGCTGGAGCACTCATGCACATGCATTAAAAAAGACTATCGTATACTGTGAAACAGTTGAAAATTTGAAAAATACGATAAACTTTTGGTCTTACTGCCCAGCACTAACTCAAAGTAAAGATCGAATTTTTGGGTACCAGATTTTGTTAAAATGTTTGACAAGAAACACTCTGAAGTGAATATTTTCGGTTTTATTTCAAGAATTTCATGGAAAAAACAACACACGATTAATAGATAATCAAATAAAATCTTATTAACTTTGGAATAAAGCTAATGAAATGTATATAAAGATTATTGGAATTATATGCAGATGATGCATTAATGTTTAACGTCAAACAGAAAAAGTTAAAACTATGAAACAGTTTTTCATAACTTGATTAATCTTGTGGATTATTTTCTCAATTAATGGAGTTATCGTTTGGTCCATAAAATGTTGAAAAAAACCTGGAAATCCATGATGTTCTCAAATGTCATGTTTCGTCCACAAACAAAAATTATTCAGTTTTAATGATTTCTTTATGTGGAGCAAAGAAAGAATCACGAAAACTGGTTTTAATTATTGGGGGAAAAAAACGATTATCGAAATGTGGTCGATTAATTTTGTACTTTCAGCTCTATTAATCCAGTGATATAAATTTTGATTATTTAATCATATAATAAACTTGGGATTAAATTTTATAAAGTTTGAAAAGTCTTAGCTGTACATCACTGTATCATCTGCATATAAAGATTATAGAGACTATATGTTGATGATTCACTCATGTATGTTAAAAGTGTATCCAAACCAAACGTTGCACTAAGCAGTGGGGTTGCTAAGGGGTGGAACATTTCTGCCAAATTTCCAGAAACCTTCCATGGACTTTGGAAATATTCCAAATTGAAAACTTTCCATGGCAATATATGGAAATCTTTTCAACCTTACCGAGTTTCACAGCAGTTGCTTCAGTGAAGGCATTTCAATTTGGGTGAAACTTTTTCAACAATCAAGCTAAATATATCTCAAATAAAACAAAAACAAATTCACATTGTTGGTGCTGCTGTGTGTGTTTGTGTGTGAAAAAGAGCGACAGTTATGTAGCGGTCACACACACACACCCAACAACAAAGTTTCCATGACGACGGGCATTGATGGCCTGTTGCCATGGCGCATAATGTGCCCAGGAGCCACAGGACGCGCCGTGAGTCAGGTGGTCGAGAGAGAGAGAGTTAGTAAGGACAACACAGGAAGTATTGAAAAGAAGAGAGTGAGAGAAGAAAATTGAGAGACATTAAAGTAAAATGAGCGTTTTATCTCTCTTCTGCTTTTGAACAGACAAAGTCTCTTTCTTTCTCTCTCTATCTGTGTGTGTATGTGTCTATCTTCCTTATGTTGTGGGAACCTAAATCTGTTCACAGAGTCACATTATGGAGACTTGTCTTACTTCGACTTACAAAAATCAAGTCCCCATAACATAAATTACTACATTTTAAGGTGAAGATGTGTTTTAAAGTTAGGCTGAGGTTGGGGTTAAGATCAGGGTTAGGGCACTAATAATTATGGTTAAGGTTGGAGTAAATCTCCAGGAAATTAATGTAAGTCAATTTATTGTCCTTTGAAGTCATAGAAACCAGTGTTTTTGTGTGTGTGTGTGTGTGTGTGTGTGTGTGTGTGTGTGTGTGTGTGTGTGTGTGCGCGTGCGTGTGTGTGAGATAAACGTCAGAGTCCAACAGAGATTAAAATGAATTAAAGCACAGAGAAGGGTGATGATTTAATGACCCATAATCTTCAGAGTCTGAACTCGGTGTATCGTTGTGATTTTTTCCCCCTGGAAACACTCACTGTATTGGGTTCCATGACCTTGTACAACCTTTATTTTTTTGTTTTATCTTTGTAGGTGCTCAGTTGCCTCACCCTCTCAGCCTTCTCCCCCTTCAGCCATATTGTCGTCCACCTGACAGTGTTCCCATCCTCCAAGAACAAGACGATCGCTCCACAGTGGAGGAGAGGAGGAAGACTGAAGGAGGAGGAGAAGAGGAGGGAGGTGTGCAGGAGGAGAGGAGGAGGTTTTCTCCCACTGTCAGAAACCTTTTTCAGGGAAATGTCCGCATGCCAATGCCCTCACCTGATGGTTCCAATCCCAGCACGACAATGAATCGACAGCGAATCTTCAGTTTGGAGCCATTTCACCAGAGTAGCATCGTCATTAGCGGGCGGCTGAAGAGAGGGAGGGGCCAGCAGGTGTTGGCAGAGGATGAGACGGGAAACGCCAGCAAGAAAACGAAGATTGTAAATGGTAATTTGTACGCCATCACCAGTGGTCACAAACCAGTTTGAACTTGGTATTAAACTATGGCAACGATTTCAATTCCGGTGTATTTTCATAATCAATTGATAAATGATTTTTGCCATTAAATGAATAATCATTTGTTACATCAAATGTTGGAAAATGTTGCTCAGTGTTTTGCAAACCTGAACATGTCTTGTTTTAATTAATTCTTTGTTATATGGAGCAGAAAAAACAGTTTAAAAATTACCAAGCTTGTTTAAATTAATGAAAATATTTAATAATCCACCTATTCAATTAATTGTTACAGCCCTAGTTCGATTTGAATGTTGTAAAATTAAATATCAGCAGTTTTATTTGTTGTATTTTGTTGTTGTTGTATTATTTTCAGTAAAAACTGAAAATATTTGCATTAAAAAAAGCTGAAAAATCAGAATTGATACTGATGAGAATAGCTGACTCTTGATTCAGTAATTGATTAATCGTTGCAGCCAAATTATTAACATACATAAAAATCAGCAAAGGAGAGTTTAAATTGTATTTATGGTTTAGACAGGCACAAAAGTCTAGATCAGTGATTTCTAATATAACAAAATTGTAAAATCAGGTTTTAATATCACATTTTAGAGTAATTAGAAGTAGAGGTAGGTCAAAACATCGAGTTGGTGATATATCATCATCCTTCCTCCTGCAATATGATAATCGATACGCCAGGTCAAATACTGATATTTAAATTGTAAAAAGAAGGCCTTCTAAAGTCCCTGCCAGTTTCACTCACTGGGCGTTGCTACTTCAGCTCTCCTCGTGGCGGTGCTGCACAAATGAATGAGGGAAAGTTGGGCGGACGTTACCAGGAGTTTAGAGGTCGTTTACAGCAGGATAATAGAGAAAAAAGCTACGTTAAGGGATGTCCCACCCACGTTCATTACATAGACTTTATGCTTTATGCACTTTGTGTTCAATGTTGTGAATAAATTTAGAAATCCTGTTTTTTTAAATTTTAACAAACATTTTTTGTTTTCTTAAGTCAGACAGATATCGTTTATGATTGTCTTGAAATATACAAATTATCACAGAATCACTGTATTGTGATATTATTGGTATTGTGGACCATCTATTGCGTATCAATAGGTACCCTGTGATTCCCTCCCCTAATTAGAAGTAATAAAACAAATCCATGAGTTTTAAATTAGATTATTAAATGGAATTATTAATGAGGCAAACAGCCCAGCAGGTAGCACTGTTAACTAGAGCTACAACTAATGTTTTATTTCATAATCAGTTAATCTGTTGATTATTTTCTTGATTAATCAGGTCCAAGTTTGGTCCGCAATGTGTAAGAAAATGTCAATAAGTGTTTCTCAAACCTGGAAATTATGACGTTCTCAAATGTCTTTGTCCACAAACCAAAAGGATTACATTTTTTCTTTGTTATATGGAGCAAAAAAACCCCAGAAAATATTTACATTTAAGAAGCTGAAAAATCTGAGAAACTGGTTTTAATTATTAGGAAAAACACTCAAACTGATTATTCAGTTATCAAAATAATTGACAATTAATTTAGTATTTTTATCAACCTGGAACAGCACTTATATAGAAATATGGATTTAAAATAAAACATACAAAATAGTAATAATGATAACTTTATGTGAAAATGTGAAAAATGTTCACCTGGGGTCACAAACCCCTGGTATATACCCCCTAATTTTTGTGTGAAATCTTTAGATTTATTGATCAGATTAACAGAGATTGTCACTTCCAATTTATTTGTGGATTCACAAATAAAAGTGTGAACACAAATGTTATGGCATGTAAAAACTCCCATTGTGTATTGTGTCCCATGTGAACATATAGTCATTCATGCAGATTAGCTTCATGTATGTGAAATTAAACTGTATGGGATCTTAAATTATTTTAAAATTACATTTTTCTTAATATTTTCTTTAAAAACTTAGTCCAAGTTTCTTAAAATGTCTTATCTTTATATGCAGATGATACTTAACTGTATTTACACTAATATATACATCTTGTGTGTTTTTTTTTTTTTTACATTTTTAACTTCAATCGCAGATTCAACCTCGAATGACATGAAGAAGCTGAAGGTTTGCATCGAGCTGAGTGGCCTCCAGCTGAACAAGCCCCTCCTCCCTGGTTCCGGGGCCCTTAGCCAGAGGCTGCCGTCTGGTGAGGGGTCAGCCGAGGTTGACAGGAAGTCCAGAAAAGACTTCCTGGCCGCCAAGGATAGGCCAGAGGTCAGTAGCAGCTGGTGTGAGCCCACATTTGTGAGAAGAGACGGAGCGAGAGGTGAGGACATTTTTTTAACACATTGTTTTCTTGGTAACTGAAGAAATACAATCAGTTTCAAAATTAAACATCAACTTTTACGTTGTCGATGTTGGCAAGGTTGTGTTTCCATGCAAACTATAAGCACTTTTTTAGGACATCAGTTTTTAAAATTTATTAAAATTTGAAAAAAATTATTGAGACACTTGCTGATAATCAATCACTCTGAACATCATGATGATGTTTGGATTTGCAATTTTTAAAGAATAACAGGTTGATTTTTATATTCTATATTATACGCTTTTATTTTGAAGGATTCCAAGTCGTTTCTGCTGCTGATGAACTCTCTCTCTTTCTCTCCCACTCGCTCTCTCCCTCCCCCTCCCCGCTGTCATCACCTCTCCCCCTCCGTCTCCCCCCCCCTCCTCTTTTCCTCTCCGTGATTGCCGAAGCACACGAGTGGAATAACACCGACTCTGTGTGTGTGTGTGTGTGTGTGAACTCGTTGCGGCCCCGTGGCGTGCTAATAGCAGTCTAACATCTCCCAGATGGAGTTGTTTCTCTCTCTCTCTCTCTCTCTCTCTCTCAAACACACACACAAACACGCGCACACACACACACACACACACACACACACACACATACACACACATCTCCTCCTCCTTCCTGTGTTTATTGAACACCGCTCCGTGCTGCATTCAATGTCTCCACATGTTCTCTTCAGGATGTCACTCCAGTCAAACTCACTTTAACTCAGGCTGAAGTAATCCAGGTTTAAATTTGACGTCACTCTGCCACAGTATTTTTTTTAAAACTTTTTTTTAAAACTTAAAAAATTTTTATATAATTTTAATATAAAAAAACTCAGAGTTTAATAGAATAATATAAAATACTGCGTTATACGAATGGAAAAGTGATGTAGCTCAGCAACAAATGACATGATTCGTACCGGTGTGATGACAACGAACAACTAGGATGTGTTATCCAAGTGTGGACATCTTGCTAAAGTGAGGACATCTTGTTAACCATTGCGACCCTATGTCTTGGACACTCGGGTGATGAGAGGGGCAGAGCTGTACACGGATCACCACCTGGTGGAGAGTTGGCTCCGATGGTGGGGGAGGATGCCGATCAGACCTGGCAAACCCAAATGTATTGTCTGCTGGGAATGTTTGGCGGAGTCTCCTGTCAGAAAGAGCTTCAACTCCCACCTCCGGCAGAACTTCAAGCACGTTCCGAGGGAGGCAGGAGACATTCAGTCTGAGTGGGCCATGTTTCGTGCCTCCACTGGAGTTGCTGCTGTGAGGTGGCTATTGTGGCAGTAACCCCCGAACCCGTTGGTTGATTCCAGTGGTAAGGGATGCCTTCAAGCAGACAAAGGACTCCTATTGGGCCTTTTTAATCTATGGGACTCTGGAGGCAGCTGACAGGTACAGGCAGGCCAAGCGGAATGCGGCTTTGGTGGTCGCTGAGACAAAAACTCGGATGTGGGAGGAGTTTGGTGAGACCATGGAGAATGATTTCCGGACAGCTCTGAGGAGATTCTGGTCAATCATCCAGCGTCTCAGGAAGGGGAAGCAGTGCATTGTCAACACTGTGTACAACTCGGGACGTTGTGAATTGGTGGCGAGAGTACTCCGAAGACCCTCTAAATCCCACCAACACGCCTCCCCATGAGTAAGCAGAGTCTGACTCAGAGGAGGTCCTATCGCTGAGGTTACCGAGGTGGTGAAAAAGCTCCTCAGTGGCAGGGCCCCGGGGGTGAATGAGATCCACCCAGAGTTCCTCAAGGCTTTGGATGTTGTAGGGCTGTCTTGGTTGACACGCCTCTGCAACAGTACGTCTGGATTGGCAGACTGGGGTGGTGGTCCCCCTCTTTAAAAAGGGGGACAGGGGGTGTGTGTTCCAACTACAGGGGAATCACACTCCTCAGCCTCCCTGATAAGGTCTTTGCAAGGGTCCTGGAGAGGAGGGGCCGTCAGATAGTCAAATCTCAGGAGGACCAGTGTGGTTTTCGTGGAATTCCTGGCCTTGGAATGGGAGACCAGCTCTACACTTTTGGCAGGGTCCTAGAAGGTGCATGGGAGTTCGCCCAACCATTTACATGTGCTTTGTGGACTTGGGGAAGGCGTTTGACCGTGTCCCTTGGGGAGTCCTGTGGGGAGTGCTCCGAGAATATGGGGTACCGGACCTTTTGATAAGGGCCATTCGGCCCCTGTACGACTGGTGTCAGAGTCTGGTCGGCATTGCCGGCAGTAAGTCTGACCCATTCCCAGTGGGGGTACGACTCCGCCAGGGCAGCCCTTTGTCACCGATCCTGTTCATAACTTTTATGGACAGAATTTCTAGAAGCAGCCAGGGTGTTGAAGGGTACGATTTGGTGGGGATTGGGTTCAGGATTGGGTCCCTGCTTTTTGCAGATGACGTGGTCCTGTTTGATTCATAGGGTCGTGATCTTCAGCTCTCACGGTTCGCAGCTGGATATGAAGCGGCTGGGATGAGAATCAGAACCTCGAAATCTGACATCGTGGTCCTAAGCTGGAAAAGGGGTGGAGTGCCCTCTCCGGGTTGGGGATGAGATCCTGCCTCAAGTGGAGGAGTTTAAGTATCTCTGGATCTTGTTCAAGAATGAGGAAAGAATGGAGCGGGAGATCGAAAGGCATTTTGACAAAGTAAGGACCTTTTTTTTTTTTTTTCACCAAGGAACTTTTTGTTTAAGTGAAGACATTTTGTTAAAGCAGTGATTTTGAATTTTGTTAATATTTGTCAAAGCGAGGACATCTTTTTAAATTAAGGACCTATTGTTTAAGTTAGAGGACATGTCAAAGTGTGGATATTTTGTCATCCTGACCTTACCGTACCAATTTACTCTGGTACCCCAGGGGAAGGGTGATAAAGAATGGAACAGTTGGGGGCTGGTTATTTTGGCACTATTCCTTATGGAAATGCAAAATAATACATACCATACTGTACCAAACTGGTGGAAACGTGGCTTAGGTGTTTGGGTGCTTTCTGCGACATCATGATGTTCTTTTGGTACTGTAAGACAGAGCAGGGTATCATCAGACCGTTTAGAAAAAAACTATGAGCAGTTAAAGAAACACAACATATGTTCAGAGTCCAGATTCTTGTCTTATCCTGCAAAATACATTTGTTGTTTAATCATTGTTATAAGATGTGAATGCAGGAATTATATTTATCACTTCTAAGAAAAGTTAAAATTCTGTGTTCACAAATGATTAACCCTGATTGAATCTGTACTGGCTAAGAAACCAGATAATGATGATGTCATAATTGGTGATTAGAGGTGAAACACACACGATTAACAAGGTGTGTGTGAAGCTACTTGACACAATTGTATTATTTACACACACTCACACTTCAATTATGTGCTGTTTAAATTGTGTTCATAGACCGTGTGTGTGTGTGTGTGTGTGTGTGTGTCCAGGCTGATGAATAATTCAGCAGATGGAAGCAGCATGACTTCAGGAACAACCTCTGGCTCTGTGTGTGTAAACGTGTGTGTGTGTGTTCCCTGCAGGCGCCTGCAATTGAAAACAGAAAACTCTCTCTCTTTCCCTCTCTCTCTCCCTCTCTCTCTCTCTCTTCCCCTCCCCCATGATCTGCTACCTCGTTCATGCGATCGCACGCCCGCTCACTCGCAACTCCACTCAAGCGAGAAGCCTGTCTCTTTGTTCCTCTCTCTCTCTCTTTCCCTCTCTCTCTCTCTCTCTCTGGCTCCCTCACTGACTCGTCCCTTGCTCAAGGACGGACGGGAGGAGGAAAAAGAGAGTGTAACTGCTTTAGTGTTCTGCTCATTATTTCATTAAAGATTCAGGTGAACATGCTCACTCTCAGATTTCACCTCTGACCTTTAGAGGATTCTGTCTGACCTTAAAATGCTGGCGTTTTTGCGACACAGGAAGTTTTTATGAAACCTGCTTGATGGTCAAAAGTAGTAGCTAATGTTCCCAAACCATTCTACACTTTGCATGAGCAAAATTACATTTTCCAAAAAAAAAAATTTGGACAACATACGATATTTATATGACACAACCACAAGCTGAACTGCAACTTTTCTTCTAAACTGTTAAAGTAAATTAAGCGGGCTAGCAAACTCTGTACTAACTAATAAGTTTGAATAGGAATAAAAAAAACAGCAGTGATTGATGTGCAAACTTTAAGTGCAATAAGTAACTTTAACACGTCAGTGAGACACGAGTAGACAAAAAAGTGCATTTTCTCTGATTTAACCTAAAGCTGTGATCACACCAATGTCATTGCTCTCTAAGACTCAATTTAATCATAACAATCACTTCAAATGCATTAATGTACTTAAGACACAAAATTAGCTTCAGTCGCTGGAATTTAAATATATGAACACCGCTCGAGTGGTTCGAGTGAGAACCTTCCAACACACTTGTTGCGAACTGTAAGACAGTGAGAATTGGCTAAATCTGAACGTAGTCATCCTTGCATTATGTTTAAGTGTTGGTGACCAGATTTGCATTAATACATCATGCAAAAAATCTCACCTTAACAAAACCATTCTTATTGTCTCTGTGTTTCATTCCAGTTTCCCATGGGGCCCCGCCCTCTTCTCCCACACATCTCCCCCACAAACAGTGCATCTCAGCCCCCCAGCAAGCAGCGGCCACATCATTCTCCTGCCCCACTTCCTCCAGCCTTCAGGACAAGCATCAAAGGCAGAGGGAAAACTGCGGGGTCCCTGTCTTCCTCCCGCCACTACCCCCTCTTCCTCCAAGCCCCGCCTCCAATCCACCTGAGCCCCCTCCCACTCATTACCGTGACAACGACAGCCTTGACAAGCCAAAAGGCAAGCGTCCCTGCAAGACGAAGCACACGGGAAGAGCAACTGTGAGGGAGGAGGAGAGACATGGTGTGAGTGATGACTACGAAGAGGAGGATGCAAAGGTGAGCGAGGAGTTTTTTTTATTAAAGTCAATAGTTCCGAATAAAAACAGATAAAATACGCAAAACAGCTAAAACATGTAAACAAATGTGTATTAAAATGGCCAAAACACATAAACAAGTTTGAGTTAAATCAGCTAAAACATGTAAAATCCAAATATGGCTAAATATAGCTAAAACACAAACAACTCTGAATTAAAATGGCTAAAACACATAAGAGTCTACAAGAAAGAGTTGCATCCGACTTAGAAATGATCAAATGTTTGTCAATGAGTCAAATGAGTGAAAACATGTCACAGTTAAACTGGAGTTGTGACAGTTGCCTTAAGTTTTCCTGCACAGTAACTCAAATTCAAATATCAAGTTGTGAAATAAGCAAAATCATGTTTATACACAAGCTTCTTTTTTTTTTTTTTCTATTTCCTCGTTTCTTTTCTTGCTGTTAATTGACATAATTATCGTCCCGATTGTAGCTCGCTGCGAAGAGTCAGCAGGGACTGCGTGTGTCTGTGTGTATGTGTGTGTAATTCAATTCACTGCAGATTAAAGTAAAGGAGAGAGCGAGGGAGAGAGATTGAAGGTTATGGAGGAAGAATAACATTCTCCACATGTACTGTGTGTGCGTCTGTGTGTGTGTGCGCACCACAGTGGCTTGTGCCGTTTTGACAGCTGCTGCACTGGAGATGCCCTCAGGGCAATGAGGACACACACACACACACACACACACACAGTCTGTCTGTCACGCTCTCTCTCTCTCTCTTTTTTTCGCTCGATCTTCCTCCTCTGCTAGAAAACACACACACTGACAGACACACACTCCAGGGCAGCGCTCACATCCTGTTTGCTGATGTGTGGCGGCGAGCAGCTTTGTTTGACAGACGCACACGCGCGAGCGCACACACACATACTAAGACACACATTAACACACACACTGTCTGGCTGCTAAGCGGCAGAGGCTGTTGCCGTGGCGTCAGCGACTCAGTGATGCAGCTTTTCTTTTCTTTTTTTTTTCTTCCTGCTCCTGATTATCGTCATCATGGAGAAAAAGACATAAAATGCAACTTCAAAGAGGAAAAAAAACACAGGACGTTTAGAATGTAATGGAACAGAAGCAAACAACACAAGAAACTTTGTAAAACAATGAAAACATGTCAGTCACAAGGTTTCAAAATGAGTCTGTTTGTCCACGCTGAAAAACAACCCATTGTTTTTAAAAATAAGTGGGCTTTTTTGTCCTTCCTAAAACAGAGCCTTGCCGTTTTCAAAATAAAAGTCTATTTCTGTCCACACTAAAACTCAACCCTGCAGTTTTGAAATTAAAAGCCTGTTTTGTTCGTCTACACTAAAACACGACCCGGCAGTTTTCAACATAAGTCTGTTTCTGTTTGTCCATGCAAATTTTTTAGCTCATGCTTATCATTGTCTCTCTTCGTACCTACACAGGTTTCTCTACCTGACTTGTCTTGCTCACCCAGCCAGCATTATCCCTCTCAAAACACACACTGCATTCGTCCGGTTCCTCCAGAAGTGCGACGGCTCATTGTGAACAAAAATGCCGGAGAGACGCTGCTGCAGCGTGCCGCCCGCCTAGGATACGAGGTAATGAGACATTAACAGCTGATATAGGCACACAATGTTTATAGGTAGGGGTTGCCATTGCCATTTTCACCATTCTGTGAGCATTTAAAAAACAGAGAAAATTTTGTCTGCTTTTCATGGGACATGGGATGCGCACTCTCTGTCCACTGGTGGGAGTGTGCTCACCTTTGTGTGCACTGGGACGGAACTCTGCCGTGCACATTACAGAGAGCAGAGGAAAATTGTAAACGCACAACCATGTAGAGACAGAAATGTAGAGACATTCTGTGTCGTGTATATGAGACAAATAACTTAAGGCTATATAGTTTGTTTAATAAAAGAACAAGATATAGATCCCCTCCCAGGAGAAACCTGGGAAAGATCGGGTCCAGATCACATGACCTTTGATCATTCATCAAAAATGTTTATCTACTCAGAAATTAGTGGGCTGGACGAAAAGTGAGCTAAGAAGTTTTCAGTTTAATTTCTGAAAGATCATATGAGAGCAGGACACGCACAGTGGACAGTGACATCATGACATCATCAGATGGAAACCATCTTGTGACACACACAAGACCTTCATTAAAATTCAGTGTGTGTGTGTTTATGGCAGCAGCATTTGTCGAGTGTCACCCTGCCGCTCACTCACTCTCATGGAGATGCAGCGGTGAAGCTAACAAGCTCAGTTTGCAAATGTAGCCGCCATCCGTCACAGCACACGGACGCGCACACACACACACATGGACACACACACATTTTTTTTCCTCATGTGGAGAGAGCAGAAAAAAGGCTCAAGGTTTCATTATGCTTCAGAGACCTTCATCTCCAAGGCTCCTTTTCTTAAGGTGGAACTGTGTCTTTGGCAGGAACATGTGGTTTGTTTTTCTTAAGGTAGAACATTGGCTTTTGCAATTTTTGGGTCATTTTCATCGGTATTAAAGCTGCAGCTGTTCTTTCCTCTTTGAAGGAGGTGGTGCTCTACTGTCTTGAGAGACGACTCTGTGACGTCAACCATCAAGATAACGCTGGCTACTGCGCCCTGCATGAGGCCTGTGCCCGAGGCTGGCTGAGAATCGTATGCCACCTGGTGGAGCATGGTGCCAATGTCAACTGCAGTGCTCAAGATGGAACCAGGTATGTCACAGGAAGTCAGTGACATGTGTCATAATCAGATTATCAGGGGAAACACAATATTATATAAAAGTAGTTGTATCATCTGCATACTGTATACCTGAACAAGAAGAACCAGGGCTTAAAGAACCTGAGCAAAGAGAATAAGATCAGAAAGAACCAAGGGTTAAGGAACCAGAGCATAAAGAACAAGGACTACAGGAGTCAGAGCAGGAACAACCAGGGCTTAAAAAAGCAAGAGCAGGAAACAACCAGGGCTTAAGGAACCAGAACAGAAAAAACAGGACTAAAGGAACCAGAACAGAAAGAATGAAGGCTTAAAGAACCAGAGCTTAAGGAATTAAGCTAACAATAGCTCTTTTTTAGCTTAATATGTTAGCTTCATTAATTGATTATGTTTGTTGATGATAATATGCTGCCACTGCAAAGTTTTTCTTGACTCTGTTTCCTGTACCTCATCAGGCCACTGCATGACGCTGTGGAGAATGATCATTTGGAGGTGGTGCGTCTCCTGCTGGCCTGCGGTGCTGACCCCACCCTCACCTCTTACTCTGGTCGAGGACCGATCAACATGACCCACAGTGCTGCCATGGAAACCTTCCTGGAGGGTAAGAGGAGGATGTGTGTGAGTGTGTGTACGTGCTGCCTCCACAACGTCTTTTGTTTTCAAAATAAAAGTCTATCCTCATCTGCATGTCTCTGCAGTTTTCAAAATAAAAGTCTGTTTCTCTGTTCACCCATGCTAAAACATGACCCTGCAGTTTTCATAATAAAGGTCTTTTGGTTCACCCACGCTTAAACACGGAGCTGCAGTTTTCAAAATAAAAGTCTGTTTCTGTTCACCCACGCTATTCATCTGCTCTTCATCAGTTGAGTTGATCGTGGAAGCTGATCCTAACTTTGTTGCCAAGCAGCAGGGCTGTTGTTTTATTGTGTCAACTGTTATAGCTAACAGTTATATCTAATTCAGTTAGGTTGACTCCTGGGATGTTCTGGGCGGGGACATCAGAGATGGAAGGAAGGGGGAGGAGCCTGTGAAATGGGACGGCTGAGTCATGGTGACATGAACTTGAGATGCAGCTTAAGTCTGAACATGAGAAAATATGAATGATTGGTTTTATTCTCTGAATTAAATCCTAAGCTCTTGTATTTGCTGTATTTAGTGATGAGAAGAAAAAGGATATAAAAAGGAAGTTTTGTTTGAATGTTATAGAAAGTGATTGACAAGCTCTTCAGTGACTCCACACGAAAATGATTTTAACTTGTCTGTGTGTTGAGAAACTGTGTTACAGGATAACAATGTTTCTTTGTATTGGTGTGTGTGTGTGTTGTATCAGTACTGAGTCATGTGGATTTTTCCTTTATTCCCGTTAATTTGCGGAAATGATGAGAAAATATTTCCAGGAGGTAAATATAGAAACTGTGAAATAAAGCATTTATGAATGAAACCGAAGAAACTGACGAGAGGAAAGCACGCAGCCTCTCTCTTCTCTCTCTCTCTCTTTCTGTGTGTGTGTGCCTCTGATTACCATTCCCTGTCTATATTGGTTCTCTCTCTCTCCAGAGGGGTTTAATGAGGCTTGGCTGCTGAATCGCCGAACAGCTTACTGCCACAAACACGCACACACACACGCACTCCTGCCAGCATCCATCTACTCAGCGCCAAACGCCACGGCGATGAGCCGGCACTGTCTGAACACAAACACTCATCTTCTTCTTCCCATCTTCCACTGTGTGTGTGTGCGCACTCTATTGTTTTCTTCCCCCAGCTTTCATCCCCTGTGATTGGTCGGCTCTTTGATGAACCATGAAAACCACTGTCTCTCTCTCTCTCTCTCTCTCTCTCTCTCTCTCTCTCTCTCTCTCTGTGTAGACTACCTCTCTGACCTTGAGGGAAGGTCAGAGGGCGACCCGAGAATGTACTGGGAGTTTTATGGCAGCTCTGTATGCGGTTAGTTAGCACTCAAACACACTCACATCAACACTTAAATATGAGTTAAACAGGATTGAAGGAAGTTAAATGCTCAGACCAATGCCAGTGAAAACAAAAGTAAAGAACCAGGAGTTAAACTGGGCTCAGGAAGGAACAGTGAGCACGTCTAAATCAAAACAAGACTAAAGCTTAGCTAAACAAATCAGTCAGGACTAACAGGAGCAACATATCAGCCAACTTGATTAAAATACACCACAACAATCAGACACAAGAAAAATTGTAAAAAAAAAAGAGGTCTTAACTAATTCTGAGTTAGTCTAAAACTAAACTCAAACTAGCTAGCTCAAAACCAACGTCAAACTTACTTTAAATCAACCCCAAAAATACCTCTAAATTAACTCTGAATTGGTTCTATAATAAACTAGCCTAAACTGACCAAAAATAGCCAGCTCTAAACCAGGCTCAAATTAATCTTAAAACTATAAAACTACCAAACACACACTATTTAAACCCAAAGTACGTGCAAATGTTTGCTCTAAACTAGTTAAGCTAGAGTTTAAGCAGAGATTATAACAAGTTGGACTAACTGAACGAGATCTGAGCTAAAAGCTGTCAAAATGCTGACTTTCTCGTGTGTCCTACAGAGCCACCATGTAGCGGAGGAGCATATAACATCTTGGCCGACCCTCCGGGGGCAGAGGAGGACGAGGAAGATGAAGACGGTGAAGATGAGGAACAGAGTGCGAGGAGGGAGGTGTTTGAGTTTGAGCTGTCCGACCGACCACTTCTGCCCTGCTACAACATCCAGGTGTCACTGTTGCAGGGGTAAGTCAGGAACCAAGAACCTTAGATAGCAAACCATAAAGAACACAACCAAAACAGAACCACAGTAGAAACAACCAGGACTTAAAGAACGAGAGCAAAAAGAACCAAGTGAGTTATAGATTAAAAAAATAAATTAAAAACACAGATACTGTCTTTTCTTTTTCACACTCAATGGACACAATGGACATGCAGCTGATTTGACAATTTGCTAGTTTTTATTGATGCCAGGCCAGGATTTCCCGGGTGATGATGCCATCTACAGGCATTTCGATCCAGCTGTGGAGCATCTGCTCATTATGCAAAAGTATTGCTGGAAGCAGTTCTCATCCATACAGAACTTTTGAAGTAAATGGTGAAACTTGTCAAGTTGTGTCCGTCTCCGGATGGTGTTGTGAAACCACACAACAGCGGTTTCTTATCTGCAGACATTTCCACAATGGTGCGAGCAACAGTGTTTGGTTGATGGTGAAAATAAATGCCCATTACTTCTGCTTTTAGGCCAACAACGACTTGAGTACATTGCATCACAAAAATTACTAAGTGATTCCATGGTGCAACATGAAAAATCGTGTCTGGTGTGAATACAGAATAACACATCTCTCACACACACACACACACACACACCAATTTCAGTGGTGGAAAGTAGCTTAGAAAAGAAAGAAGTGAACAGCAGAGGAGGGAGATGGAGAGAACGATGAATGCAGGATGGACAGGGAGGTCGTTAACAAGGATTGCATCGCCGTGGTGATGCAGCTAATTGGCTTCCGCTTTGTCTTCCTTCCCTGTCGCTTTACTCCTCCTCCTCTCTCTCTCTCTCTCTCTCTCTCTCTCTCTCCCTTCTCAACTCTTGTCGTGTTAATGGATCATCCTGAACACAAGGCCACCAGACACGCACAGGGGTTTTTAACATTCCAGCAGCAAATGACTTCAAAGCAACATGTGGCCTTGTCCACTGCTGTGTGTGTATATCTACAGCACATTACTGACCATCTCGTTCTCCCTTGAAGTAAATGAAAAAATGCTGCGTTCGAGACAGATCTTGTGGTAGGATTTAAATCTAGAAGAACTAGGAGCAGTGTTCTAGGGAGATCTAGTTCTAGAAGAATTAGAAGTATTCTAGGAAGATATAGTTGTAGAAGAATTAGGAGCAATGTTCTAGATCAAAATTTTCTTTGGGTTTTTAACTTTATTTTTTCTTTCTCCTTCCAGTCCCAGAAACTGGCTCCTACTCTCCGATGTCTTGGGCCGCCTACGGATGACCTCGCGGTCTTTCCACCGCCTCTTCCCTCAGCTCAATGTACAGTCCATCTCTGAGGCCGAGTTCCACCGCCAGGCGTGCCTTTCTCAACTGCTGACAGGCCCAGACAAGCAGGAGCTGGTTTCATTCAGGCCAGACATCAAGGATCCTCTTGAGCTGGTGGAAGCTACTCCTGAACTGGCGGGAATGCTCGGCTCATCCCTGGAGTTTGTCGACAGTCAGTGGGATTCTCTCGTCACTTCTCCACCTCCGTCTCCACCAGTGTCACCGAAATCCTCAGTGAGAGTTTCACCAAGACCAACACATATTCCACCATTGCCACTACACAGACAGGGGATGATAGAGGCTGGTGCTAGAGCTGAAAACAGGACTACAGAGTCTGGACAGTGTCACAGATTAAAACATGTAGTGGAAAATAAATCAGATATCTCAATGCGGGCACATCAACAGCACAGAATTAGACATGTCAAGGATCTTTGTGTGCCAAAGCCCAATATGACAAGGAATGCTCAGATGTGGGAACCACAAAGAGTACGAAGTAAGAGCACTGGAGTTACAAACTCTGCTAATTCTGCTAAGACAGACATTAACAAGCGGGAACAACAACACCAACCTGGTAAAGACAATGGGATAGCTAACTGTGCTAATTCTGATACTAAGATGGACTCCACCATGTGGGAACAACGGCACACAAGCAAAACTACAGGAATAGGTGCTGTCAATTCTGACATGATAGGTGGTGCTCACACTTGGGAACTCCAGCGGCTACGAAGCCGTACCGCTGTGAATTCAGAAAACAAAATGGACCCTGCTCTGTCAGAACCTCAGCAACAACAGAATAAGAACATTGGAAACACTAATACTTCACATCTAAACAGTGTGGTAGACTCAAACACGTGCAAACAACAAAGTCAAGGAAGTAAAACTGCCGTTTCAGGTTCAAACCCAGGTACCACAGTGGATGTTAAGATCTGGGAACCACAGCGACTGCGGAGTAAAAATCCTGCAATCACCAGCATCACAAAACCAAATGTTAGGAGAGATGCTAACATGTGGGAACGCCAGGGAGTAAAGAGAGCAGGTGGAAATGGCGCAGCACCCAAAACAGAGGTTAGCTCTTGTGATAGCCATGGAGGGAAGATGATAAAGATGGACGCCGCCTGGCAAAGGAACCTAGCCAGCGTCCGAGTCCACATCAGGGACTTGGGAATAAAAGCTGGGGGAATTATCCTTCACAGAGACGTGAAGACGGAGCAAGGCAAGATCGTCGAGAAAAGAGTGAAAATACGTTCGTGACAAAGATTTGAGCGACGGCTCAAAATACCATTATACTCCAGGAACAATCCAGATCTCTTCAAAGACCAAAACCAGTTTTACACAGAACTGAAGCTGACATGTAAATACTGTACATTAAAAATGAAACAGTAATGAATGAGCAAGATGTACTAAAATACTTCTTTTTATGACTACACTTATCACAGTTTTTAAAAACTTGATATTTGTAAACGCAGTCTGGTTCTGGTTTATATTGTCTTTTCTGGTCTGGATGGTTCCCCATTACCTTTGTGTGTAATTTTATATCTGGCATCTTGTCACCAAACTATTTATTGTCCAATAAAAACATTAAAAAAAAAACTTATCAAATACACATGAATAGGTTGTCTGTGTTCACATACAGTCACAGTGTTAGCACAACACTGCTAACTGTACTTCAGAAGTTTACCCACTGGGTTTAATAAGTCCAACAGGTTACTAGCTAACATGATGTGTTCCGAGAGTTTACACCTGTTAGCATTATAGCCAAGTTTTCAAGGACAGTATTGTGTTTACAACACAGATACGCCCCCTTGCAGTTGCAATTCCAAATTGTCAACAATCTTTGGTTAGCCAGTGTTATGCTAACTTCATAAGCTTATGAGTGTCACACTAAGTTTAACAAACTGTTCAAACATTCTTAGCATTATTTTAGCTGGATTCAAATATGTTCACCACAAGGCTTCAAACTGTTAGCATGCTAAGGCAAGGAGTTTGGTCACTGTTAATGGTTAACCAGCGCAATGCTGTATCTGAAGCTTATTAGTGGCACACTGATTTCAACAAACTATTGAACAGGTTTAGCATCATGCCAGCTAGAATCAAGTATATTAACCACGAGGCCTCAAATTGTTAGTACGTTTTCTAAGGCTAGGTGTTTGTAGGTCGCTGATGTTATCCAATGTTATGCTAATGTTCAACACTTAGTGTATTCATCTAACCAAATGTTTGCTATAGTTAGCATTATTCTATTCTATTCACTCATCTTCCTTTGATCCTAGCTCCTACGCTTAGCTAAGCTAGCCTAAACATGACCTTTGTGAATTCTTTCATCTGATTAAAACAAATCCCGACAAGATGGAGTGTTTCACCACACACACGCACACACGCACACATTGCAATCAAAGTGGTTGTTCACCTATCAAGCTTTTTTTTTTTTCCTAGTGTTCGTGTTTTTCCATAAGTGTGTGTGTGTGTGTAATAACTGTGTAACTGATTGTGTGTCCGTATAATCGCTTTGTGGGGGTTTGACTCTGCCAAGCGCTGATGCCCAAGACGACGGATAGAATTGCTAATGTGCAACAGTGAGTGTGTGCGTAAGTGCCTGCGTGTGTGTGTGTGTGTGCGCGTGCCTGCGTGTGTGTGCTGTCTGGCTGTTTAGCGAGCGAGACGAGCCGCGCTGCCGATGAATATTTAATCAGAGAGAGAGAGAGAAGCCATCATTTATTGATGCTGGTGAGAGGAAAGATGAATAGTCCGTCTGTGTACACAGTGCTGGAGTCGTGCGTTTGTGTGTGTTGACTGAGATTTGCCTCTGTGCGGTGAAAGTCTGAGGGTAACTTCAAATAAAGTGATTGTTGGACTGATGCTCATCCAACAATCCCGGTTGTGTTATCGCAGCAAGACAGACGGAAAACCTTGAATCCAGGCTGAGAATTAGGACGGGCTTTTGCTGTCAGAAGAATTACTATTTTGTAAATAAACAATGTTGTAACAGTTGAGGAGATTAGCTAGTGGTTATTAGTCGGTGGTTGTGAGATTGCGGCTCTTTTATGGAACATAACATGTTTCCACCAAGTGGAACGGTTTAGTTTGGTGCAGTACGGTACTTTTTCCCCCATTTAGAATAGTACCAAAATAACCAGACCCAAATGTTCCATTCTTTGGCACCCTTCCCTGGGATACCAGAGTAAAGTGGTATGGTACTGTCAGTAAAACAATTGTCCTCACTTGACATAATATCCTCATATTTAAAAAAAAATGTCCTCACTTTAAGAAAAAGTCACAAAATGTTTAAATATGTGTGTGTTAGAAAATTAAATTGTTTGCATAGACACTTTTTACATGTTTGCTGTGAAGGCTTCAACGTTGCTGCTGCTTGTTAGCTTTGACTGTGTTGGTGTCATATATCAATTTGTGTTAGTTGAAAAATGTTCAACTGTCGAAGTAGCAGCCAATCACATTACAGTACGTAACTAGATACAGTACATGTGCCAAGTTTTAGGAGCTCGAGTATCCTGAGGTAGTAGTAGCCATGGAAACACATTGGGGGCGCTATAGATGCAATGTGCAAGCCCACGTCCTAGTGTGCAGCATATGAAAGTAGGAATGATTTCTGATTTTTGTGCTAAGTTTAATAAGATTTAGAGTTATATGAAACTATAAAATACCAAATGGCGCATAAAAGGCAATATGGTCGACATTGATAATTGCTGAAAAAAACTTTGGAGTAAGAACAATTCATTCATTCCAATCTGAGGACACTTATGCTTATGCATGTTAACCCTCCTCAAAGAAAACACGCAATGACATGGAAAAATAATAATCACAAAACAAGAACAATAGGTTCTTCGCATTTTCCTTGAGCTAGCCAATTAAATTTCATTATTTATGGCCTTACTGGACCACATGACTTTCGCGACATTAGCGACTCTTCGTCACAAAGAAAACATCCCTTTAAAACCAACATGTCGATAGGAACTGAAAACATTGGAGGAAAAACAACTGTTTGATGATTCTGCTTAATTTTGTTCCCACAAGCTTCTTGTTGTGAGTTAGCTCGAATTAGCAGCAGAATTAAGAGAGAAGTAAGTCACATGACCTCTGTCTGCGAAAGGCAAGGAAATTTGTGTCAGCACAGCTTAGCCTTGCTCTGTGTGTTGTGTGTGTTGGGGGGGGGAGGGGATGTCAGTGTTTGTGTCAGCATGGAGGGGTCAGAGGTCAGCTACCTCAACCTTTGAGGAGGCATTGACAGCACAAGACAAACAAACGCTAAAGAGAAAAAAAGGTTTGCAGGAATGCACGAGGGCGAGCGAGGATGTGGCTGCATGTCTGTGAGGGAGAGAGAGAGAGAGAGAGAGAAAATAATGGAGCAAATCAAGACGGTTTCAAGTTTCCCCCTTTCTGTTCGATCGCCTGTCTGCTTCCCTCTCGCTCGCTCACACACACACGCACAAACTTCACTGCCAAGGCCATCAACGCTTTTTCTTTCTTGCGCTCCGTGTAAAGCAGACACTCGCTCCCCCGTCACAGCTCACGTCTCTCTCTCTCTCACTCCGTCTCGCTCCTCAAGGAAGGAAAATAAGGAAATCAATTACACACACACCCCGGGATCTTATCGGAAACATTTCCTCGCTCAGATTTAAATCTCGCACATTAATCAATCAAAGGTCAACCACGCGATAACATAATAGCTAAACTACCGGTTGGCGTGCGTTAGCTTAGCATTAACAGAACTCGTGTCACGTCTCGTTTAAGTGCAACACAACGTCATAACTATGAAAACAATTGTAAGTGTTTCTACATTTTCTCGTTACTCACATGAATTAAAGCAAAGGCTTTGACGTATATATATATTAGTATAAATATTGCGTTTTGTAGCTCCCTCTATAGGCTGCAGTGTGTATCACAGTCATGAATGTAGCAGCAACGCTCATTTCCTCTTCTGTTCTGTAAAAAGAGTTTTTATCGATTGTTGCGTTTTTGATCTTTTCTAACTGAGAGAAGGAGAGAGAAAAAAAAAACACCCGTGTGCGCGCACACACGCACGCAGGCAATTAGAGAGAGGGAGGAAGCTCTATAGGCTGCAGTGTGTATCACAGTCATGAATGTAGCAGCAACGCTCATTTCCTCTTCTGTTCTGTAAAAAGAGTTTTTATCGATTGTTGCGTTTTTGATCTTTTCTAACTGAGAGAAGGAGAGAGAGAAAAAAAATACCCGTGTGCGCGCACACACGCACGCAGGCAATTAGAGAGAGGGAGGAAGAGAGAGAGTGTGAAGGAAATTAGACTGCCTCATTATTCAAATTGGCTCGGAGGAGAAACACGGCGCTCGCCTCGTTTACGCCTCAACGGGGAGAGGGAGAGAGCGAGAAGGGGAGGGAGAGTGAGAGAAATCTCCCCTGATCTGTCACCCTCTCCCTCCCTCCCTCCTCCCCTCCTTCCTTCCTCCCCTCCTCCGTCTCCTGGTTGTGTCACTCTCGTCTCTTTGTCCTCCCTCTCCGTGCGTCTCTTCTGTCATTCTCCTCCTGTCCCTTTCTCCTCTTTTTATTTTTCTTCCCTCGGCCCCACAACCCCCTGATGCCCGTTCTCAAATTACATCCTCGTTGCCGCCTCGTTTCTCATCCCGTCGCTGGAGGCTGTGGCTGAGAGCAGCGAGGGCGCTAAACAATTTCCCACCATGGATCACTACACACACACACGCGCGCGCGCACACACACACAAAAACACATAGCTGACTTGCTGATGGAAAATACTCCAAGTAAATTTACTGAGAAACAAAAACCAAATTTCCATGTTGTTCATGCTGCATTTTACACTTGAGCATTCAATCATTTTTGTCCTGAGGGAATTCTCCTTCTTCTTCCAGATTAAGCTCCGCCTCTTCTCAGGGGATTGGGGCCTAATCTGGAACCAGCGACAAAACCAAAATCCCCTCCATGGAATCATTTCTGATTCCGAATTAAACCAAAACATCAACTATTGGATCGTTTCCAGCGATAACAATGGTTCCCTCAAACCATCGTGATTTCCAAAATAATGTCAAACAACAATATAAAAATATTTACGGCATTTGGGTAAACTGGCAAGTCGCAGAAAATAGAATGCCAATCACCCCAGAAATTAAGCTCTCCCACCTGCATGAAGCTATGATGTTATATGCATCCTCTGAGATAATGTGTAAAGTTTAGTTTGTTTTATTTTGTACGTTGTTAAAAAAAAACAAATGAATTTCAAAAAAATCCATCCACGCTGAAAACGTGTAAATCAGAAAATCAGTTCAAGATTTTTTAGAATATGTGTAAGAAGTCACATTAGAGATTAGAATAAATTTCTGCCGTGACTTAACAACATGGCTTGGGCTAAGAAATCTGATTCATCTAATTAGATTAGATAGAGGTTGATCTGTTTAACTGGAGTTAAACATTAAGGCCAATTATCAAAGTGAAAATGTTTGCGACATATTGCTTTTACTGATGACTTGGGCAAAATAAAATGCAAAATTAGTTTCTTTTACATTAACAACGCAAGTCACTCAAAAAATGTGTTGAAGAATTGAAAACGTCGCTCTCCCAAATCTATGAAGCTATGATGTTGCACAGAATGATCGTCCTCTGAGATGAGATACAAATAAATTCCTCTACACAGACGATACAGTTATTTAACAGAGGTGACATCGTAACATCCTGTTGTAGGGTAACGTCATACCGCCAACAGCTCCCCCTGGGGGCACAGAGGCACATGTGTTTTGCTTATGTATTCAGCCAGTGAATACACGTTACTAAGAGACACAACCCGACTCTGTCTGTTATCTACCACCTACACTTGCAACACATCACAGGTCACATGCTCATCTGTGTTCACGGAAACTCGTTAATATCCATCAAGATTTTTTAAAAATCTATTTAAAAAGTTGCATGAGGTGAGAGTAAACTTCTGCCGTGGTAGCGCAACACAATTTAGAAGCTAACATGAAGAGAGAAAATAACCAAAAAGTCTCTCTGTGTTGCCATGACAACACAGATATGTTTACCTGTTTACTTTTTATTAACACAAGAAACAAACCAAGAAATCTGATTTGAATATTTGGTTTAGATTTAACCTGATCTGTTTGTTAACTGCAGTTAAACATCAAGTTCAATTATGCCAAGCTATGATGTTAGGCACAATATTAATTTCCTGAGATAATGCACAAAATGTATTTGGCGTAATTAGGTTTTATTTTGTACTTTGTTAAATGCAAA
This sequence comes from Brachirus orientalis, assembly GCA_016785285.1. Taxonomy (NCBI): domain Eukaryota; kingdom Metazoa; phylum Chordata; class Actinopteri; order Pleuronectiformes; family Soleidae; genus Brachirus; species Brachirus orientalis. The sequence goes on along the minus strand of JAFBJR010000057.1, from coordinate 150,947 downwards.
TAAGTATTTTGAGCCAAACATGAGCAAACATTGACCTTATGGTGGCGCTAAAGGAAAAATCCATCTACGTTAAAAATTAAACATTTGATCAAGAAAATAATCTAAATCAATCTGGAAGCAGATTCAGGTTAAATGTGTGTCACAGAAACTTGACTAAACATTCCTTAGGTTCTTTTAAAATATGTTTTTCAAAGTGGCATTTGAGATGAGAATACATTTCTGCTGTAACATGACAAAGAACACTCAACTCAATCTTCTCCTTTTCATTACCACAAAATGTATTAAACTTTAGGTTTAGTCTGATCTGTTATTGAGTTTAGATTATTTATATTATATTAAGAATTCTCTCTTCTTACTTGTTGAACGCATAATTTAAAGTCTCTGCTTTTACTTAAACACGTCGTTTTGACGTAAATCACCTGTTTGTGCAGCGAACACTTCAAAGCATCAAACCCCGGTCACCATGGAGACCAGTGAGCGAGAGAGGACACAGTATGTGTGTGTGTGTGTGTGTGTGTGTGTGTGTTCTTAAACTTGCTGCAGACTGAGGACCAAAATTCGTATAATTCCTACAAAGTGAGGACATTTTGACAAAGAGGACATTTTGGCCGGTCCTCACCTTTTTCACCCCTTAAAATGGCTTTTTCAGGGTTAAGACTTGGTTTTAGGGTTAGGGTAAGAATTGGGTTTAGGTTAGGGTTAGGGTAAGGGTTAGGGTTAGGCATCTAGTTGTGATGGTTAAGGTTAGGGTAAGGGGCTAGAGAATGTATTATGTCTATGAGGGTCCTCACTTTGATAGAAGAACAAACGTGTGTGTGTGTGTGCGTACGTGCGTGCGTGTGTGACACATGATGAATAATCAGAGCTGTAACGCCAATCGTCACGGAAACGAAGCCTGACAACAGCGAGTAGAGATCACACACACACACACAGAGACGCACGCAGTGTGAAAAACACAAAAAAAGATTTTTCTGTTTATGTAAATAAACAGCTGTTTCTGTAAATATCAATGTTACTGTGTGACTTCTAAAATCCCGTACAGAAAGTGAACGCACCACAGAACACACTGATTATTAAACGTCAAATACGTAACGCACCACATAAAAAAGTTGACAAAACTGCCGACAATGAACGCACCACAGGCAGGTTAAAAGAACGGTCCAAAAATTAAATGGAACACACACACGCAGTCGCACACAGAGACCTGCGGCTTTTACAAAAAAAAAATGTTGGGACGCTGTGTAATATGTAAATAAACACAAAATGCAATGATTTGAATTCTACCATTTCGTGAAAAATCTTAGCTCATCGTGAATTCGATGGCAGCAACACATCTCAAAAAAGTTGGAACAGGATGATGTTTACCATTGTGTAGCATCTGCTCTTATTTTAACAACTGTCTGTAAACATCTGGGAAGTGAGGAGACCAGTTGGAGTTTTAGGAAAGGAATGTTGTCCCATTGTTGTCTGATGCAGGATTCTAAGCTGCTCAACAGTCCTGGGTCTTTGTTGCTGGATTTTTCGTTTCAAGATGCACCACATGTTTTCTATTGGTGAAAGGACTGGACTGCAGGCAGGTCAGTTCAGCACCAGGACTCTTCACCTGTGAAGCCATGCTGTTGTGATGGATGCAGTATGTGGTTTAGCATTGTCTCGCTGAAATATGACGTTTTCTTTATTGGAGCATATGTTGCTGTTAAACCTCTATGTACTTTTCAGCATTGATGGTGCCTTTTCAGATGTGTAAGCTGTCCACATCATAGGCACTAATGCAACCCTGTACCATCAGTGGTGCATGATTATACGCTGTAGATGGTGGGATCCTTAAAGTCTAAGGGCAATTTTACTCTGAGACAATTTTTAAATGCAGTTTGTCATAGATTGGTGAACCTCTGCACATCTTTACAGAAAGGCTCGTTTTATACACAGTCATGTTACTGACCTATTGCCAGTTAACTTAATTAGTTGTCAAATGCTCACCCACCTATTTTTGATTTGTGCCATTTACTTTTTGAAATGTGTTGCTGCCATCATCAGAGTGCAGACCTCTGCCAAGCAGCTCAATTCCCCTTATATTGTGATTTTCACCCTAAATTATTAGTCCTAGAATTATTTTATCTACATTATTCGATTCCTTGATCATGAAAACATACCCTTAGCATTTGGAATCGCCTTAATAACATTATTAGTTTGATAGTTATTCACGAAAATCAATATTTCTGTAATGGCGGTTTTCTTCTGGAACAAACTCTATAGTTAAAAAAGATGAAGATACCCCAAATCCGTTGACACACTTCCGATTCAGCAGAGTCTCTGCATTCTCAAAATTGCCACAAGCTCCCTCATTTTCCCTCATTTTCTGTTCTGGATCATAATCCAAAATGTTCACAGGATCCAGATCAATTTCAACTCAAAATCAACTTTTTGAGTTACTTTGCTAATAGACAAACCAATGCTGGCAAAAACATAGCCACCTTGGCAGGGCAGATAAAATATGGGTTTATGAGATGTGCAAATCATTGCGTTCTGTTTTTATTTACATATTACACAGCATCCTAACTTTTTTGGAATTGGGGTTGTAATTTACACATTTACACTTTCTGCCTGTGGGTTTGTTTTAATTATTCAGTTTTAACCTTGCTAATAAGCACTGTGAGACACGCACTCACACACCCTAGTACAGACTGTCCTGTATATATGAGCACACAGTGGTGTTTTCACAGTGCCCCCTGCTGGTCATAGTTTGTCCTTCAGTTAATGCTCTAATGCAAGTGGTCATTTAGTTTATTAAAATGTTTTATAAAATGGGAAAAACATCTTTTACTGTTGCATTGTATGCTCATTTTGTGTGAGTGAGGTAAATCTGAATGAAACAAACAGGATTTTAATGAGTGAGTGAGTGAGTGAGTGAGTGAGTGAGTGAGTGAGTGAGTGAGTGAGTGAGTGAGTGAGTGAGTGAAGACATTTGAACTTGAATTGATATGTGCTGTGATGTAAAATTATTGTCTCTATGGACTTTGGTGTGGGAGTGGTTTACAAAGTTTAGTGTTCCGTTGGAAAAATCTAACAGTGAGATAAATATGTGAGCATATTCTTCTAAGATTCTAAGATATCAGACTTAAACTGACTGAGACCTGGGGGTGGGGTGAAGAGGCAGTCATGAGACCCTGTTTGCTCATCCTGAAACATGTGAGTCATGAGACACAGAGAGAGAGGGAGAGGAAGAGGAGGATAGAGCCAGAGAAGATGGTGGACATGTCCTGGTGGGTGAGGAGGTGCTGCTGCTGTGGTGAGGAAGAAGAGGAGGAGGAGAAGGGGAGGAGGGGTGAAGAAGAGGAGGAGGAGGTGACAGTGCAGGAGCTCACCTTCAGGAAAAGCACAAGTTCCACTTCACTCCCGGCTGCTGAGGTATGTGGCCAAAGTGACATAATCTGCAATCACAAGGTTAATTCACAACAAAACAACTCAACTGCATTTTTATATCCCATATGTATTTTTTACAATAATAATTTTTGTCATTTTTAACAGTGTTTTCTTGACTTACAGGTCATTTGAATTAATCATTACTTTTTTTTATAGTGTATATGTTTACATTTCCCACTTTTTACTGTGTATACATTTAGTTAAAACCTCAGGTTTTCAATATGTCACAATTACTGTGGTTCATGTTAAAGTGAGTGAGTGAGAGTGTATGTGTAAACATACACTCTCACTCACTCATTTTCTTTATCCACTAAGGGTCGCGGGGGGGTGCTGGTGCCTAACTCCAGCTAACATGGGGCAAGAGGCAGGGTACACCCTGGACAGGTCGCCAGTCCATCACAGGGCCACATAGAGACAGACAACCATTCACTCTCACATTCACACACGCACAATTTAGAGTGTCCAATTAACCTAATCCCCAAATCTGCATGTTTTTGGACTGTGGGAGGAAGCCGGAGTACCCGGTGAGAACCCATGCACCATGGGGAGAACATGCAGTAAACATGCACACATTTTAAAATTCATAAAAAAATGAAAAAATTCATAATATTCTGTTGGCATCATTCTAGATGTTTTATGGTGGAATTACAACAATCTGTGATGTTTCAGATTGTGTTATATTAGTTTCTGATGTTTACAGGTGGTATTACTATTGTCCCTGATGTTTTTTTTTTAACCAAAAATCGAGATTAAGATTACATAAACTAACTAATATTTATGGTCAAAAATCTCATAGTCTCTTCAGATTAAGCCAGTTTATTGCTCATCTCTGACAGCATTTGAACAGGCGCTCTGTTTCTGAGCTAATGCCTGCCCCCCCAGAACACCGAGTCTCTTGTGATTGGCCAGCTACCAAGCGCATTCCCACTCGCTTGTGATTGGCCAGCTACGAGTGGACCAACTGCTGCACAGTGCTTTGCCCCTCGAACCACAGGAGTGTCAGTTTGAGTGCCTGTGCGGTTTAATTTACATGTAAAATAAACCATTAATAAGTTGTTCCCTATGCACACGGTTTCTCACAGCTCATGCAGTGGTTCGCTTTTAAAACAGTGAGCCGAGACTGAAAGCACACACAATCTCTGCCTTCTGCAGTCAGTAGTTAGCATACATGCTAACCCGAGACACTCGCGAGCCAACACGAAAATACACACATTTCCACACAAGTCGAGCAGTGTTTTGCTTGTAAACAGCATCATATGGAGCTGAGACAAACACTCACTCTCACTCACTCATTTTCTACCGCTGCTGAGAGAAACAGAAAAGGCAAACACACCCGCTGCCTTTCAAATGAGGCTGCAATTAGCCGTCGTTAGCTATTGCTATTCAAGGCAAGAAGCAGTCAAGCTTACAAACACAGTACTTCATTTGGAAATACTTACATTGCCTTCAGGAAATCCATGATGGAGCTAATTCCTGCTAATGAGTACAGCTTTGTTTTGTCCAAAGTTTGTATAAATATTCACTTCAAATTGACTGCTACAAACAAACAGCATTTCAGGAAGCTTAGCAGGGATATTATTATCAAAAATGAAAGATAGCCACTCTGCTCCTTTTTCCTCATTAGAAGGGAGATTATGAAGCATGTGGTGTTGTTTTTGACAACCAGCGACAGAGTAACAATGTACTGAACCTTTCTTCTGAGACATGTTGCTCTCAACAGATACAATAGTTGTAATAGCGGAAGCAAATCAACTTCTTCTTCAGGTTGAATGTTCACACCCATGACAGGGAGTAGCTGTTGGGGGAGGGTTTGTTGTATCTCAAATGTGCTAGTTACGTACCTAAACTTGACTTCTCAAAACCACTTGCTTGAGCTCAGGTAAACAGAGAAGCCCAATTTTCTCAAAAGTGGCTGAAGTGTTTATTGTGACACTTTAGTGATGTTTAGATATGGGAAGGGCACGGGGACACACCAAAAAACATCATAAATTTGATTTTCCAATGAATGTCCCCTTTAAAGAAGTATTAAATTTGTTTCTGATGTATTACAATAGTCTGTGTTGTACTCAGGTGGTATTATAGTAGTTTCTAAATTTTTATGGTGGTATTATAGTAGTTTTTAGATGTTTAGAGGTGTTATTAAAATGTTTTAAGGTGGTATTAGTGAGACAAGGTTGTTGAAAGGTGTCAGATGTTCACTTCCTGTCCTGTGTCTGTGTGTCACAGCTGGATCCAGACCCATCCAGCTCTGCTTCACGGGCTCACTGGTTCCACACTCTGCAGGCACGACGGCTGCACAGCCGCAGAGAACGCAGTAACAGTGAGCCCTTAGGAGGGACAGACGGTGAAGGTCACTTCACCTGGGTGAGCACAGGGTTTATAATGCATATATGCAATTCAGTACATATATATTTGGACAAAAACACATTTGGTCATTTTGCCTCTGTACACAACCACAATGAATTTGTTCTATTCTGATTGAATAGAACAATCAGAATGTGATCAAAGACTCTCCACTTTAATTTGAGGAATTGAACAAAAGAAATGCATTAACTGTTGAGGAATTAAACTCAAATCATGATGAATTTAAGGCATCTTTCAACACTTGGTCAAAAATCATTTGCAGTCAATGACTGCCTTTTTCACTCACAAACATTTAGTTTTTTTTTTTACATTTTAAAGTTCTTTTGTTGTTTGCAGTATCTTTTGGGTCATTATCCATCTTTAATGTGAAATGTTTTGCAACTTTTGGCTGAATGTGAGCAAAGAGGATTATAATCCTGTCCACTTCAGAAGTCATCCTGCTACTTCTACCAGCAGTCACATCATCAATAAACACAAGTGAGCCTCGCCACTGGCAGCCATACATGCCCATGCCATAAAACTAGCTCCTCCATGTTTGACTGATGACGTGGTATGCTTTGGATCATGAGCTGTTCTTTTCCTTCTCTACACTTTCCTCTTTCCATCATTCTGGGGTTCAAGTTCATCTTTGTATTATCTGTCCAGAGAATCTTTTTCCAGAACTCTGCAGGCTTTTTAAAATATATTTTCTAGCAAATTCAAATCTATCCTGGTTTATTAGTGGTTTGCACCTTGTTGTTAACCCTCTGTATTTACATTCACGAAAGTGTCTCTTGATTGTAGACTTTGACAATGACATGCCTACCTCCTCAACTTTGTTCTTGACTTGACTGGGTGTTGTAAAGGGGTTTTTATTCACCATTAAAAGAATTCTACGATCATTATTCATCATTTTGTTTTCTCAGACAAATGATGCCCTTCTACACTTGAACTGACAACTCTTTCAGTGAAAGGCCAAAAGCAAATTCAACACCTGCAATCACCTGTAGACCTTTATTTCATTGGTCTGACAGGGAATAGTGAGGTAACAGGTCACACCTGGCTATGAAACAGCTTTTTAGTCAAAATGCTTATAATTCCTCAACATTTGATGTTATTCTTTTGTTCAGTCCCTCTATTTACAACTAAGAGTCCACACTTTAATCACATCTTGATTTTTCATTTCAAATTCAATTTTGGTGATGTACAGATATATGGGTACCTAACTGTATATAATGTGAGGAATATACAGACGTGTGTGAATTTGCTGTTTGTTTAGAAACCAGGTCTTCAGTTTGGAACTGCTCAGTCGTACCTGAGTCTGGAGAAACTGGGTGAAGGAGCGTATGCCTCTGTCTATAAAGGCATCAGCAGGTGACTACACCCATACAGTTACTACACTACTGCAGTACTCATGTTTGTATATATGCTTATTAATAAATATACTTCAGGATAAACAGCATTCATTTTCTCTCTTCTTCTGTGGAGGATAAATGGACAGCTGGTGGCACTGAAGGTGATTCGTATGAAGACAGAGGAGGGCATTCCCTTCACTGCCATCAGAGAAGGTGAGCCATCATGCTATGATGACATCATCAGCTTTGTCTGAAACACTCATTTGTATGTGTGTTTGTGTGTGCAGCATCTCTGCTCAAAGGTCTGAAACACGCTAACGTCGTCCTCCTGCACGACATCATCCACACCACAGAGTCACTGACCTTCGTGTTTGAATATGTGGTGAGACATTTCCTGGCATCAATAACAATAGAAACCAAAGAAAAAAGATTTTTAAGAAACCCCATCAAACTAACATCATCATCATCATCATCTTCTTCTTCTGTTGTTGGCAGCAAACTGATCTGGCTCAGTACATGAACCAACATCCTGGAGGTTTGCACTCACACAACGTGCGAGTAAGTAACAGTAACCAACTCATCACCGGCTCTGTTCAGTAAATACCTCACATCAGTTGCTGTCAGTCAAACAGGCCCCTCCCACTGGGAGTAAAACCTTTAAAACACCTTTTTAAAACTGAACTATGACACAAACACACACACTGGATGACTGGATGAAGGTCATAGTTGCTGCCAGCAGGTGGCGCAGTTTCACCCCCATGTTTGACCTGCATGTGTCTGTGTGTAGATCTTTATGTTCCAGCTGCTGCGTGGCCTCAGCTACATCCACAGCCGCAGGATCCTCCACAGAGACCTGAAGCCCCAGAACCTGCTCATCAGTTTCCTTGGAGAGCTCAAACTGGCTGACTTTGGTGAGGTTAGCTTAGCTGCAGCTAGCAGATACATGCTAGCAGCTACACACTTAGACATAACTGTGTTGCTACTGTTAGCATGACTTTGAAGAAGTTAACACTTGCTATGATTAAACATATAGCTACTGTTAGCATTACTTTGAAGAAGCTGTCACTTTTTAGCTTAAACCAATGTTGGTTTAAAGAGGCCAACACTGGTGTTGGCTTCTATACACTCATGCTAACCCTTGTTATGTTTAAATATATCAGCTTCTTCAAAGTCATGCTAACAGTAGCTACACGTTTAAACATAAGTGTTAGCTTCTTCAAAGTCATACTAATCGTAGCTACATAGTTACCAAGTGTTAGATTCTTCAAAGTCCTGCTAACATTAGCTACATGCCTAAACGTAATGAGTGTTAGCTAATTCAAAGTTATGCTAACATTAGCTGTTCTTCAAAATCATGCTAACAGTAGTAATATGTTTAAACATAATGTGCGATGGAACTGGCAACCTGTCCAGGATGTACCCTGCCTCTCACCCTATGTCAGCTGGTATTAGGTACCAGCGGCCCAATGACGCACATTTGGAGGATAAAGCGGTAGAAAATGAGTGAGAGTGTTAGCTTTTTGTTATTGTCAGTTGACAATAACAAAAACCTAACAAGCTAACTGAGACACCAGCTATCAGCCACCTACAGTGCTGTTCTGGACTCCCTCCCCAGGAGGTTTCACACACATTCACACTCAAAGTCAAATACAGTTGTTGACTCAGGTGAAACTAAAACAGACAATAGCCAATATCTAACGACCCTTTGACGACCTAACGACTCATCTAACCTTTTAGTTAACAACTCACAACCCCTTTCCTATCCAAACCACACCCCATGGACCAAGAACCTGACAGAGTTTATAAGTCCCAGACTCTCCACCAGTCAAACAGAACTGAAGAAGCCTCTTGGATGAGAGGCGAAACGTCTTCAAGAAATTCAACTAAGTCCAGTTGCCTTTTTTTACTACACTTTGGATTGTCAGTTGAGTTAGAGTGTTAGCTTGTAAGCATTAGAGTTTTTGTGTCAGTGGAGGATGCTGCAGTTCTTCTTGCAGCAATATCACAAAAAACAGTGGCTCTGGTTCTGGTTCAGGTTTGGCTCGGTCCAAGTCCATCCCCAGTCAAACATTCTCCTCTGATGTGGTGACTCTGTGGTACCGCCCCCCTGATGTTCTGCTGGGATCGACTCACTACTCCACTGCTCTGGACATTTGGTTAGTTGTGACTGCGTGAACGTTATTGTGACTGGATTAATTCAGTTCCTGCTTCAGCCTTTGGGAAATTAACCATGATTGGCTGTTTTGACAGAAGGGGGGTAGGACACACGTTTGTGACTGAATTAAGTTTGTGTGTTTGAATCAGGGGAGCAGGGTGCATCTTCATTGAGATGCTGCAGGGGGCACCGGCGTTCCCAGGAGTCACTGATGTGTTTGAACAGCTGCAGAAGATCTGGAAGGTACAAAATCCAAACAAAAACCAAAATAAAACACAAACTTGTTGTGATATTTATTTCTTTGTCTGCAGGTGCTGGGTGTTCCTTCTGAGCACACCTGGCCTGGAGTCACTTCATTGCCTAATTATAAACCAGGTGAGTTGACTCCGCCCACTGTCCTTCCCATCAGCCAATCATAAGATGTTGACAGTGATTCAGGACAAACTTTGTATTTTCTTTTCTGTCGTCAGAGAAGTTTCATTGGTCTGAGCCCAAACAGTTCAGGACGGTATGGAAAAGGTAACTTACTTTGTATAGCATTAGCACAGCATTGTTAATACCAACACAGGCTTGTGTATGTAAAACTGTTAGCATGTTAGGATGGTCAAACTTTCTCTTCTATCTTTTGTCATAGATGTTACCAGGGCTGTTAAATGCTAACATGGTCCATACACTAACAGTACTATCGGCTCAAACTTCACAAACATTCTGACATAGCTAAATGTTAACAAGCATAGTAGTGAGTGTGTCTTTATGTGAATCAGGTTGAACCAGCTGCCCTTTAAGACCGAAGACCTGGTCCAGAGCATGTTGAAGGTGGTTCCCACAGACCGGATTTCTGCGGAGGAGTCTCTGCAGCAGCCATACTTCAACACACTGCCCCCTGGCGTCATGCACCTGAGAGACAGTAAGGACACACAAACACAGCTACGTGGTGAGTCTTGCACTGTTAATACAGCTAGCAAGATTCTAACTGTTTCTTCTTCAGTGGTGTCCATCTTCAAGGTTCCCGGTGTTTGTCTGGAGACTGAGGTCAGAGATATTTTCAACACAGGTCGAAGAGTCAAACCGTCGCTGCTGCCCGTCACCAAGTGCTGGTGATGAAACCTGCATGTGCCTGAGGAGACAAGCAGAGGGTTCTCCTTCTCCTCCTTCTTTGATATATATTGTTGATTTGTAAAGTAGAAGTGCAATAAGTACTTCACATTTCGAGTCAAGTCGACTCATTTACATTCAGAGGCGTAAACAGTCAGGAAAACATGCTAGCAGTAGTTCCACATTTAGACATTGCAAATGTGTGTGTGCAATGTGTGCGCAAATGTGCCAACTAGGGTTTGAATTATAATTTGATCTTCATGGGGTTCTCTAAGAACGAATGTCAAACTAAGACTGAGATAAATAAATACGTAACCAGAAGGGTACACTTTCAGAGATAGGGGGCATACACCAATAGACTGAATAGAATATAATAAAAGAGGGAGGTGAGGGAAAGATAGAAGAGAAAGAGACCGGGAGCAAACATAAAAGAGTGGTATCAAGTTCAGATTTAGTTATAGTATGTCATGTTTATAGAGCTACGGTGTAAATTAGACAAGCAACATCAGAGATTATTGATAAGAAATTGTACTGATGAACTTTTAATCAGCCTAATAATAATGACAACATTACTACTGTTATATTGATAGCATCGAAAACTGGATCTGGATCCTGCAGCCTGCAAGTTGAGGACAGAGAGAGAGGACAGGAAGGGAGGGCACAGACTTGGGAGAGGAAATAATAAGGTTGACATATAATTAAGACACATTAATTATACACATACTCTGAATAATAATAGATTAAGAGATTAGACAGAGAGACTTCACTGGTAATTATTCATTGATTCCTGTGTCAGACGTTATGCTCATGACTTTTCAGTGACAATACTCACTGCTAATAAGTAGCCTAGACATTACATATTATCGGCTCAGTAGTGATGGGGACAACAGTTCTTTTAGGTGTACTGAATCTTTCCCATCCGTTCATTAAAAAGATTTGTTCAAAAGATTTGTTCACCAAATCGTTCAGTTCTTCCAGCATGACTGGAGCACAGACTACGTCTGAGTCTGACTCACTCGCTGAACTGATGCACAGTTGGCAGCGCTGTTACTAAATACACCAGACTCTTCTGTTAAATGTTTCGATTTTAGGAATTTCCTTAATAAACATTTGAGATTAACCCGTTTTCAGGGGTTTTGGTTCTTTCAAAGTGATTTACAGTTCGACAAGAATCAACATTGTTTCTGGATTTGCTGAGGCTAATTTTGACAGTTTAACCTGCTGATTCACTCAGGGCGCACATATTAAGTTCAGTCAGTTCACCAGTACGTACGTGGCGAGGGCTGACTCAACTGAAGAACCGGTTCACGTACTGTTTCCTTACTGTGAGAGGAACTGGGAGCTGAACGGGTTGTGACTCAGCTCACTGTCACCAGCTTTCGTTAGGGCTGTCACTAAGCCTCCTCTGTTAAACAATCAGATTTAAAAAAAATTCCTGGATGTTGGAGATTAACACGTTTAAATTGCTGATTCACTTAAGTCTTATTCAGTCCTACATTAAATAATCACAGAAACGTTTGTCTGTGCTTGTTATGCTATTAACCTTATACATTATCTACTGACTTGAAACATACAATAACTTTACTACATCCACTAGTTTCTGACTTACCTGGGTGAAGTTAAATTAAGATATTTAGTTAATGTACAGTGTCCTCTGTTTACAGACCAGCCTAACATTTAAGTTACTAGGGAACTAGACTGTGTGTCTTTATGTTCTTGCTTTAAGTGTACTGTAACATCTTAAGCTGACTGCATTAGCTGGGACACACAGAGACTTCATCACTGAGTGAGTGAGTGAGTGATTTGTTCAGTATGTGTCTATGACACAGGTTAATTGGACACTCTAAATTGCCCGTAGGTATGAATGTGAGAGTGAATGGTTGTCTGTCTCTATGTGGCCCTGTGATGGACTGGCGACCTGTCCAGGGTGTACCCTGCCTCTCGCCCTATGTCAGCTGGAGATAGGCACCAGCGCCCCCTAGTGGATAAAGCTGTAGAAAGTGAGTGAGTGTCTATGACACTGCAGTGATTGACAGATTACTTTCGCCTCACCCGCTGCCAATAGCCGCTGTCTCACTCGCCTCGAGCCGCAGCAGAGCTCAGCTGAACTGTGAGATGAACGAATCGTTTCAGTAAGTGATTGATTCCAGTTTGTTCACCCAAACGATCCGTTCTTTTGACACGCATCGTTCACGAACGCAACAACTCTACGGCTCAGCTCGCTTGAAACCTCGCCAGAGCAGGTACTGAACTGAGTACCGGGCACCAGGGCTAGTGGAAAAGCGAAAGAAACTAGTAGAGTCGTGCCGTGCTGGAACTGGGTTGTGGAAAAGCTCCAATAGAGATAAACAGCCATCCATTTCACATCTACCCTAAATATAAAGTGTCCAATTAGCCTAATCCCCGTGGAAGCCGGAGAACCCAGAGAAAGCCCACGCACACACGGGGTGAACATTGTGTGTTGTTCTGACCGGGTCGGGACCGGGTCGGGTCTTCTTGCTGCAAAGGCAAGAGTACTAACCACTACACCAACCGTGTGGCCCTAAATTTATATTAACCATGTCATTCCACTGTGAGGTCGCAAACCTCCATTCAGAACCTCAAAGAGAAAGTTGCGGGTTTTAAGTTTCCTTCCGTGTTATAATGACACAGTGATGGTGTATTTGTGTAACCCTTAATTTTCTGGAAAAGATGTCACTGAATTCGGCTGCTGTGACGTCACAATGTGACAGTGCCGTGTCTTTAAAAGTTAGAATTGTTGATAACTCATGAACTAATGCAGTTTGACTCCTCATTCATGATGGAATGGCGCCCTCTGCTGGTGGAAATTTAGTTTTCAGACTTGTTATACCGGCACCGCTTTATATATATTTATGTATTTATCATATACTTATTTTATTTTTGCACGTTGTAACTAAAAGTTACGTTAATAATAAACCGGATTTAGTCAATTTATAATCATTATAATTTTCTTTTTTGTTTACACTCCAGCCCAGTAGGTGGCAGTAATGCACTACTAAGCTGGTTTGCCATCGACGATTAAAGGATAAAGAAACGCAAAAAAGAGCTTGATGACGTCGCTGGCTCATAGTCTGTGTTTATTAGAGCAGCAGAGCGACACAAAAAGTCGAATGTGGTTTTTAAAAATAAAAATTTAAGTCCGTTTTTCCACTCACCGGACAACTGCAATATCCTGCTGATGAGACGCCGGAGAATTTTGCCAGCGTTTGACCAGAAGAAGGAGGAGCAGTCAGCCAGCAGCTAACTTAGCTCACCAGCTGGTTAGCATCTTAGCTCGGCCGGCTGGCATTAGGTTGGTAAATTTGAAGTCCATGACTATTTTAACTTCCTGTTAACTGCAACAATATAATATTATTTAATATTACAACTACCGCAGAAGAAGATGACTCGCTCTTTGAGGTGACAGTAATAAGGCTAAGATACTGGAAGTGCACCTACACCAGGAACCCTGTTAGAAGGATTAGAAAAAAATGCTATGAAAAATGCTATAGTTCATAATTAGACATTCATAAATGTCTAATTATGAAGAGATAGTATAACAAGAGGTGTAAAATATTTCTGAAGAAGCATTTTGACGTGGGTTTTTCTGTGATGGATTTAATTACCAGTGCATTTTCAAAGTTATTGATCCAGATCATGTCTCAGTTTTACATGTAGTGATAATTATTGAGCTGCAACAATTTTTTTAACTCAAATTTTATATATAATTTTTTTAAAACAACATATAACAGCAGTGTCAGTGGGATATAATCCTTATAGTTATGATAATGAAATATCTTCATTCAAAGTCTTCAATGGTGTCTCTATTGTAGGACCTGTATGTTGTCCATTTGTTCCATTTGGCATTCAATTCAGCTTGTTGGAGTCTCAATATATACAGTATGTGAGTCTTTCCATGTCAAAAATTTCCTCAACAGTGTCCAGCCAGTTCTTTGCAGTGGGAGAGTCCTCCCCATACTATTTCCTAGTGATTGCTTTCTTAGACACAGTCAGCAATATTTTAACCAGATACCCTTACCTCACACTGTACATTATCCCTTGTCAGGTTACAGATATATAATATCTCATATGACATTGGTAATTTATATCCCAGTATCTTTTCCAAGTCAACACACATATCATTACAAAAATGTTTCACTTTAGTACAGTCCCTAAAAAAAAAACAAAACATGAGTATAGCCTGCATTCTGCTCCACACACCATCTCCAGCATGTTTGTTGTATATGTGAAAATTTGCTTTTAGTTTTAGGAGTAATAAAAAACCTGACTGGAGCTGGTGGTGTTTCGCTGTACATCACATATGTTCATCCAGTCCTCTTCCATTTGTAGTATTTTACTCTCTTTTACCCATCTGTCTCAAATATATGATGTAGAGGTCGTGTTCTCTGTTCTTCACCAGACCCTGATATAGTAAAATCACTCTGGGGAAGGTCTGGATTAAATTTTTTATTAAATAGACCTCTAACTAAATTGAAATATCTAAATTGGTCATAATCCTCCAAGCCGTATTCTTTCTTCAGGTTCTGAAAACGTTTGATTTTGTCCCTAACAATAATTGTGCATAGTGCTGTTATACCCTTCTTTACCCAATGTTCAAAACTGCTAAGTTCACACATAAGTTCAGTCAGTGCACCAGTACATAAGTGGCGAGTGCTGACTCAGTACCTGAATGAATGAATCACCTGACGAACCAGTTCACGTAATGTTTCCTCGCTGTGAGAGGAACTAGGAGCTGAGCAGGTTGTGATTCAGCTCACTCTCGCCGGCTTTTGTTAGGGCTGTCGCTTAATACACCGGCCTCCTCTGTGAAATAATAACATTTTAAACATTTCCTTGATAAATGTTGATAATATGTTTAAGCTGCTGATTCACTCAGGGCTTAAGTTCAGTCACTGAACTGGTCCCTGGCATGTGCTGCTGACTCTTTCAGCACGTAAGTGAACGAATCAGCTGATGAAATCCATTCATGTAGCCTACTGTTTCCTCGCAGTGAAAGGATCTGTCTTAGTCTGCTGTTTTTGTCATATTGTAGGTTTCAACAAACATGCAATGGAAACTATGAAAGGTGGTGAGATTAGAGTGCCACACGTTTATAATTCAATCTTGCATGACATACTCACAGAAACATTTGCCTGTGTTTGTTACACTATGAACTTTTTACATTATCTACTGACTTGAAGCATACTTTACTACATCTATTAGTTTCTGAATTGTCTGAGTGGAGTTAAATTAAGATATTTAAGTAATGTACACTGTCCACTCATTATGGACCAGCCTAACGTTTAAGTTTGTGTTTACTGAGAGAGTCTGTTGAAACAATGGGGAACTAGACTGTGTGTCTTCATGTTCTCGCTTTAAGTGTACTGTAAACATCTTCTACCGACTGCATTAGCTTGTAGCGCGAGGGACACACGGCGACTCCCTCACTGAGTGGGTGAGTGATTCATTCAATATGTGTCTATGACTGCGGTGAGTGAACATATTACTTTGTCTTTTTGCCACTGTCTCACTCAAGTTGCAGCAGTGCTCAGCTAAATTGTGAGATGAATGAATTGTTTCAATAAGTGATTCAGTTCAGTTTGTTCACTTAAACAAATCATGCGCAAACCAATGAACCAACACTATTTCTGGTGTATTGGTTGTGGGATCTCTGATTTTGTTGATTCATAAGTTGTTGTTTTCTTAAAGAGGACAGTCACTGGAAAATCAAATTTCTGATGTTTTTTGGTGTGTCCCTGTGTCTTTCCCGTATCTAAACATCACTAAAGTGTCACAATAAACACTTCAGCCACTTCTGAGAAAGAAGGGCTTCTCTGTTTACCTGCACTCGAGCAAGCAGTTTTGAAAAGTCAAGTTTAGTTACGTAACTAGCACATTTGCAGTGCATTGAACCCTCCCCCAACAGCTACTCCCGGTCATGGGCGTGAACATTCAACCTGAAGAAGAAGAAGAAGCCCCACGGAGCACTCAGCTGGCCAATCACAAGAGACTCAGTGTTCTGGGGGGCGGGTATTAGCTCAGAAACAGAGTGCCTGTTCACAGGCTGGCAGAGAGCAGCAATAAAATGGCTTAATCTGAAGAGACTCTTAGGTTTTGGACCATAAATATTATTTAATTTATCTAAGTAGACATTTTTTTTCATAGACGTTTTTTTGGTTCAAAAAGACCATTCTATGTGACCTTTAATCGTCAGCTAATAATTTTGTAGCTTTGAGGCCAGATACATAGTAAGTTTGCTTGAGAAACCTAATTTGCTTTTCTACTTCATCTCCTAGTATCTCATTCACTTTTTTCTTAATTTCCTTGATTTGTTGGAGTAAGCTTGGATCATTTGAATTTTTATGTCGTTGTTCCAAATCTTTAAGCTCTTTAATTTTTGTCTGGTATAGTTCCAGTGTAGCTTTCTTGTAGTATGCTGATCGAGATATTAATCTTCCCCACATAACTGCTTTGATGGCATCCCAAAGAATAGTAGAATCTACTTCCCCATTTTCATTCTTTGCCCTATATGTATTTATTTGTTTAGATCTCCTTAATGAATCCTGGATTTTTTTTTAACATACTAACATCATTCTTTATGCTGTGCTCCTTTTTCTGTTATTCATGTTTAGTGTCAGGTGGAGGATGCAATGGTCAGATGAATCTGCTACTCCTATCCTGCATTCTTTTATTCTAAAGCGATCAACTATATTCATAAAAAAAAAAATCAATCTTTGTATACACTGATATATACAGTATATTGCTACTTTTATTTGTGCTGTAGTATCCAGATTAAGATCTAGTGTGGTGTTAAAATCCCCCCCACACACACACACACATCCCCTCTGTTTCCTGAACAACTACCTTGAATTAATTCCTGGAATTGTTTGGAGGTGCATAAACATTGATGAGTGTAACTAGTTCATTTTCCCCTTGACTAGTATGAACTCTAGTATGTATTTTTAAATCTCAATTTTGGATTTTTTTGGTGTTCCTGATCCAATAGATGTGTTTCCTGTAAAAAAAAAAAAAAAAAATTCTCCAGTTTTTGACTGGAGTTCGGATTGTTTCCTCTGTGTTACTGACAGGATGGCATCTCAGTTTAAAATCCCAAAGAAGAAGCATCTGTCAGATTCGGACTCCGCCCACCTGCAGTCACCGTTGTCTCGTCTCCAGTGCCCCGCGCCACACTTTAAGGTGGTACTACTCAGCTGTCAACTTGATGTGCCACATTTAAGGTGGAATTATTGTTCTGCCACATTCTGCTAACTTTAAGGTGGTAATAAGTTCTTGTTTCTGATGAAAATATACTTTTGTGGTTTGTTTTTTAGTAATTTACAGCAGGTGCTAACTGTTTTAATGTGCTATAATTAAACAAGTGTAATTTGAAATTCTGTGGTCTGCAGGTGGCGTAGTTAAGGTGGAATAATGAAACTAGATTAATCCTATTTTCCAGTTTATTTTAGGTGGAATTTAAAAAGATAGATATTTTCATTCTGCTGCTGTGTCTGCTGTGTACAGGGTTATGGGAACCAGTATAACAGGCTGCATGCTGGGAACACGCTGGGCTCCTCTTTCAATCGACAAAGGTTAGTAGAATGCATCCTACAGGCTGCAGCCGTCATCACATCACACTCTGGATAATGGTCAATGATGTTTTTGTAACGTACGTTTAGGGAGTCGCATGAACCTCTGTTCATGGACAAGATGAAGACGCTGCTGGGACTCGATAGCCCAGACAGAGGGAGAACAGCAGGAAGCTCAGGCCAGAGAGCGGCAGCATCATCCTCGCCATCTCCCACCAATGGGTTAGTTGATGCAGCAAACTCTCATTTTTAATTTTCGTTCTTCTGTACAGAGACTTTGTCTGCCATGTCACGTTTCCTCTGGCAGATGGCGTCCGAAGAGAGCGTCTGACCGCCTGCTGCAGCCTGAGGTGACGTCAGAGCACAGTGTGTCTCCACCACAGAAGAAGAGTGAGTCCTCTATTGAGAATGAGTTGTTCTAACTAACTTCTAATGAGCTAACCTGATTTATGATCAATGATCATGTTTGATTGACTGATATTGATGGGTTGTCCAGCTATATCTATCTCTGTAAAGGCAGTGGACTCTCTGGCAGAGCTACGAGCACAGGAGCATCCTGGGAGTCAGAGGAGAGGCGAGGTCAGTCCACACTCACAGGTCATTGATGTCGTTCTTTTAACGTTAAAGATCATTAAAAACAAGATGTTTGACGTTTCAGATCTTTGCAAGAAAATCTACCGAAAAACATGTCGGCTGCGCTCAGTCTAGCTCAGATCCTGCCTCAGAATACGACTTCGTCCTCCAACCGTCCTCATCCTCTGCCTTTGCAGGGAAGACAGCGAATGTGGCTCTGGACAGGAGGCGAAGTCTCAACAGGACAGCATGGAAGAATGTTGGCAGCGATCTGGAGGAAGTGAGGGAGAGAGACACACGCAGGTGGAGAGAGTTTAGAGCCAGGAAAGATGTCGGCCATCTTAGACCGAGGAGACGCAAACAGAGTCCTGCAGAACCCAGTGAGTAAGACCAGAACTAACAGAGACCAGATCCCAAAGACCAGAAGCAACGGAGACCAGACCATAAAGACCACAACCAACAGAGACAAGAGCATAAAGGCCAGAACCAACAGAGACTAGAGTACAAAGGCCAGAACCAACAGAGACCAGAGTATAAAGACCAGAACCAACAGAGACCAGAGCATAAAGACCAGAACTAACAGAGACCAGAGCCTAAAGACCAGAACAAATAGAGATCAGAGTACAAAGACAAGAGACCAGAGCACAAACACCAGAAACAGTAGAGACCATAATACAAAGATTAGAAACCAGCAGAGACCAGAGTACAAAGACCAGAACCAACAAAGATCAGAGTACAAAGAGAGAGACCGAAGCATAAACACCAGAAACAGTAGAGACTGTAATACAAAGATTAGAAACCAGCAGAGACCAAAGACCCATGACCAGAACCAACAGAGACCAAAGCACAAAGACCAGAACCAACAGAGACCAGAGCACAAAGACCAGAACCATGAAAGAGTAGAATCCATTGAGCAGAATCCAGTAGATAAAAGCCTTCTAATGTTGTTAGTTTTTGATCATTTTGTACGTCTTCAGTTGTTCTGTCCAGTGAGGAAGAGCAGGAGGACAAAGATGAGAAGAAGGTTGAGGAGGGCAGAGCTAAGAGCTCATCACAGAGTAGCAACAGCAGCAGCAAACAGACTGAAGACTCATGTCTGGATCAGGTAGGACTCACTGACCCTATACTGCCCTCAACAGGCACGTCAAAAGAATGGCACAAAGAACTATATGAAACACAAACACACGCACACATAGACCCAGTAAAGATGAGCAGAGAAGAATCCATATGAGGATACAATCCAGAAACGCTGCCATCTGGGCCAACGCTCATTTAAAATGGTCTGAGACCAAATGGCGTACTGTTCTTTGATCAGAAGATTCTAAATTTGAAATTCTTT
Source organism: Brachirus orientalis (assembly GCA_016785285.1). Classification (NCBI taxonomy): domain Eukaryota; kingdom Metazoa; phylum Chordata; class Actinopteri; order Pleuronectiformes; family Soleidae; genus Brachirus; species Brachirus orientalis. Next base: position 131,078 of record JAFBJR010000057.1, on the reverse strand, counting down.
TTGGAAACCATGGGTGCTGTGTCCTGCAGACCTAAAAGAGAGAGACCAGAGGGCTTGTTATTGGTGGACATTTCAAAAACCTGCATCTCTGATGGTACGGGGGTTGCATTAGTGCCTATGATGTGGGTAGCTTACACATCTGGAAAGGCACCATCAATGCTGAAAAATACATGGAGGTTTTAGAAAACGTCTCTTTTGGGGAAGACCTTGCATATTTCAGCGAGACAATGCTTAACGACATGCTGCATCCATCACAGCATGGCTTCACAGGAGAATAGTCCTGGTGCAGAACTGACCTGCCTGCAGTACAGACTTTTTACCAATAGAAAAAATTTGGCACATCATGAAACAAAAAATCCAGCAACAGAGGCCCCACTTTTTTGAGATGTGGTGCATGAAATTGTAAAATGTCTGAGTTTCAATATCTGATATGTTGTTTATGCTATATTGGGAATAAAATATGGGTTTATAAGACTTTGAAATCATTGCATTTTATTTTTATTTACATTTTACACAACAGCCCAACTTTTTTGGCATTGGGTTGTATTTTCTAATGACATTACTAATTGTTTACCTGGTCATCAGTCTTCCACAGAGGAAGGATTTCATCTCAACAACAACAAGGAGACACTGATGATGGCGCCTTCATTCCTGCAGCTGGAGTTTAGGTCTCTTCATGTCGGCCTGACACACGCTGAAGCTAATGGGCAGATTACAGTGAGTCAGTAGAACACAACTCAACTGATCATGTACACTTTACTAATAATCAGTAAGCCACAACACATTATATATTTTCATGTATGTTCTGTCGAAACTTTCTGTCGAAACTTTGTTTTTTGCACGAAGTTGTAAATTGTGACTTCCTGTTGAAACAATTTGTCAGGTTCAGGGATTTTAAATAGTTGTAGTTATTTTTAACAAATAAATACACATTTTTATTTTGTTTTATGTTATCTTTGGTTTTATGTGTGACTGACTGTTTACTTTCCCCCTTACTGTGTAGCCAAAAGAGACGTGATGGATCCTGACATGAACCTAGACTTTATTTATTTCATACACAATAGTCAACCAGCCAGTCTTACATACCACTTCCTTTCAACCTGGCTTTCAAAATAAGAGCCACTGACTTTGACATTTTACTACTTATATAAAACTTTTAATAAAATGCACATTTTTTATGTAGTTATTAGTCTTAGTAATCATTTCAAAACTGTCATATTGGTAACAGGAAGTAGTTTCACTTTGCAAATCATCTTATCTTCCTCTCTAGTCTATAGCTTGGCAATGTGACATCACCACGTTCGCGTTGTGAGCCGTAGTGAGAGCAAGAGGCTGCAGAGATGCAGCCAAGCTCTGAGGCAAAGCAGGGGGCAGAGCAGGCTCTGTGTAGTGTCTGCAATATTTTTTCTCTTTTGAACACGAGTCCTTATGTTGGTGTGGTGGACACCAACATAAGGACTTTTTTTGTCCAGCACCTTCCTCTGTGCAGCTGCCAATGTGTTAACAGTTCTGTGTGCCACCTCGCTAGTAATCATACGGGAATTACTGTGACAGTCTTTGTGCGACGGATCCACACAATGGCCTCCACTTTGAACAGTAAAGTACCAACAATAAGTGCAAGTTGCCGCAACTCTGGCCATACAGGTGCAGTGCACTCCACCTTCCCAGTGCTGGTCACGATCTCCAGGGCTTTAAAGGCAGCTCACTTAGGCGCTGCGGGTGCAAAACCTAACTATATAAATAACAACAGTAAATGAAAAGACTGAGCACAGAATAAACAAGTAATGTATTCTCTCACAGAGTAGCCCTGTCACCATCACGGACACGCCCACACACAGAAACTGCTGCTGTCACCACACAAACACTCACCTGCTGTTGCTATTGCCCATTAGTCGCTCACCAATTTGCTCATTATTGTAGTTCAACAAGGGTGCACACTTGGCGCTCTTACGTAACCATCTTATTTCCACAATCAAATTACTTACTCCACTCTTCATCCTCCATTTGTGCCAGAGTTAGACCAAACATTGTCTACGTCAGGGGCTCACTTCTATAATGGTTAGTATTGTTATTTAAATGGGAGTACAGCAATTATTTTAATGCTGGCAATTTTGGGCAATCTTTCTGTCTTATTTACCATTGGGAGGCTTAGTAGTGTCATCATACCTGTGCTGATTTATGGTGCCTTTTTAGATATTTTGTGGGTAAATGGAAAGGGCATAGGGCCTATATAAAATGAGTTTGTCTACCTCATACCTCATACCCAGAGGGTCAGTTGGAAGTTGGTTTGTTGGTTGCAGTAAAGGCACCAGCTCTCTTGGTAAAAGTGAATAGCAAATGCAGTACTCTTTTTTTTCTATTATTATTTTTCACATTTTCGTATTTTTCACTACTATACTTGGATTGGTCTGTTCACATGACCTTCCATTGCTCCAGAGTCCAATCCAATTTTTTTCCTGTTGGCCTCATTGATTAGTGGTTTTCTTAAGGCTACACAGCTGTTCAGTCCCAATCCTTTGAGTACCCTTCCAGCTGCCCTACCTATTATGTGTGGAAATGCTCTTACTTTTACAATTAAACATAGCCCTGACGTTTAAATGATCACCGATCACGATCATTCAAGATTTTTTTTTTTTGACTACATTTTTCCCTCGAAGACAATGGTTCCCCAAATGTTTTCTCTGCTTGATGCATCCCAATGATTTAACCCTTCTCAAACATACTAACATCTTTTCCACGACTACAGGATGTTGTTTAAGAAATGAGAAGCTACTCAGTGCATCAGTTGGGGTTAAATAACTTGTTGCCAGCTGAAAGATAATCTTTCATGTAGTAATTATCCAGTAGGAGGCTCTTACCTCTTTGCTTAGTTAAGTCCAGGTGGCTTCTTTTTTTGAATAGGCAGTGTATATAACGGGGAATTAATGAAACTGGCTTTCAAAATGGCATGGGTATCCCAGTATGCACTGCACTCTGACCTTGGTTGCCAAGCTCAATGCCTTTTAAAGTGTAACTAAATCTCCTCATTTGCAGCTAACGCCACCCATTGCCTGATTTGAAAAATGCCAAAAGAAGTGGGCTGAGCTCTGAGTGAGGTAGAGGAGGAGGGATGGACAGAGCTGAGTGGTTAGCGGGTGGGGTCTGGTAATGAAATCTGTCCCCAAGTTGCAGCTGTCTACCAAGATGCTGCTCATGCTGGGCTTCATATGGTAGAGAGAGAAAGGTCACAGAGCAACACCTCCTACAATTTAAAAAAGGGGGAGGAGTCTTGGACAATGAGCCTCTTGCTGATTTGACAAGAAAGTGATGTAAGAGTGAACCAGTGATGGAAGGATGGTCTTAATGCCGTAGCTGATGTTGGACCAGAGGCAGTAGATTGCCAATTTTTATCACAATGTGCATAATTTTAATACTTAACACTGAACTGTGGATTTGCACCTGGATCATAACATGACTATATACACATATACACTGGCTTTTACTTGAAAAGAATGGTTCAGGTGTTTAGTTAAGCTTTAAATTAAATAAATCACTCAGTGCCGTTGTCATGGTTTCAGGGGCAGGATTTAACCAGTCTTTTGTCTGCATGTGTTTCAGATTACTGAAAATAGTGTCACTATTCCTTTAAAAGGTAAACAAATTTTAACATCATCTTGTTTTCATAAAAGTTGAAATAACGTTAAAATGATGATAATGCTCATGAAGGTTCTGTCTTCTCTTTCTCAGTGTCAGGTGGTGAGGAGGGAGAGGTCACTGTGGTGGCATCTCAGGTTTGTGGTTACGGCATTTGGGACGGAGGTGTGGCTCGTGGCGGAGCTCTGTTGGATGGATGGGAGGGTCCGGCTCCCTCGCTACTCTTCCTCTGGGTGTCAGGCGCCCAGGCTAACCTGCTGCAGCGAGAACTGACAGCCATGAGTACGATGATGTCGACTGCCGCAGGTGAGCAGAGCTCAGTGTTTCTGTAATCTCCATTTCATCTTCACTGTTCATCATCACGCAGAGGTCTGACTCTGATGTTGTTTCCTCAAAACGCGAAAACACATTGGAGGTATAAACTGAATGAATATATTAAAAAAAGGTGTGAAAACAGCATCAGACATCAGCACATGTGAGAGAGAGACACATTGACAACATCCAGATACTGAGTACACTGGTTTAAACTAGTTAGAGTGGACTGACAGACAGAGGTAGAAATCTGTTTGGTCAGTTGTTTAAAGTGACTTCTCCTGTCTCCTCAGCTCCTCCGTGCTGCTGCCTCTTGCTGGTGTTGAAGGAGCAGCTGCAGGAGCTCCACACTGCCCTGTTGGTGTCCATCTTTGACATGGAGGAGTACCAGAGGGGGCGCTCCTCCTCTTCCTCCCCTTTGTCCCCTTTGGACTGGACTGATGGACTGATGCTGCTCCACAGCTGTCCTCCTCCTCTGGACCACCACCTCCTCAGACTGCTGGGACACTCTTCGGTAAATGCTTGACAACGCCTCCTTCTGTCTGAGGATGTCTCTGTTGTCATAGTTAAGATGGCTTAACTCTTGTTTACTGACTGGTTTGTGCAGGACTCTGGTCCAGTGAAAAGAGCTCAGAGAAACAAAAGGTCCAGTCTGAACTCACCTGGTCTACAGCAGCTTCCTAGCAGGTGAAACCAGTCAGCTGATGAGAGGTTGATAAACACTGATGGTTGACAGTTTTAAGATTCTGGTCTTTCTGTCCAGGTTGATCCAGTACCCGCCGCCACCCTCTAAAGGCGGTATCTGTGTAACGAAGGAGGACCTGGAGTGTTTAGACACTGGAGAGTTTCTGAACGATGTCATCATTGACTTCTACCTCAAGTCAGTGTGGTTAGTTGAAATATGTGTGATAGCTTAGACCACAGGGGGGTGCTGACATCCTCACCGTTTTCTCCCCCTTCTTCAGGTTTCTACTCCTGGAGGGAGTCGGCGGCGCCGTGGCCAAGCGGAGTCACATCTTCAGCAGCTTCTTCTACAAACAGCTGAGCAGACGAAGAGCCGCTGGCGAGAACGACACTCCCTCTGTCCCGTAAGATTGATTGTCCAGTCACAAAGCAGCTCAGTGTCATGATGATGGCTAACTTCATCTCTGATGGTTTTCCAGTGATTGTCGAACAAGGCACCAGCGAGTGAAGACATGGACACGCCACATCGACATTTTTACCAAAGACTTTTTGTTTGTACCTGTTAATCAAGAGTAAGAACAAATTAGACCTCTTACCCTCAGCAGGTTTGAAGGTCACACTGCTGTCTAATTGTGTATGTGTTTGTGTCAGAGCCCACTGGTTTCTGGTGGTGGTATGCTTTCCAGGTCTGGAGGATGTTCAGTGTGAAGAATTTCACAGGTCCACAGGTGAGTGTGTGTATGGAAACTTCGTCTTCCTGTTTCCTGATAAACAGGAAGTTGAAGTTGTTGGAAACTGTTGGGAAAGTCCCAGAACAGGAAATTATATCGAGCAGGTCAAAAGCTTACTCTTAAAACCACTGATAACCATGAGCCTCTTTACCAGAAGAATCAGCTGGAAGATTTTTTTGATGGTTTTGGAGTTTAAAATGTATTTTTATTTGAGGTGTGATCCAGAACCATGATTGAACATCCTGAGAACATAAGAATGTCTGAAAAAGCTTTCCTTAAACAGTCTTGAGAACTTTCATGAAAACCTGCTGAGAACGTCTTGATAACATCTGAGGACACTTTTTGTAATAAAAGTCTTCTGAGAACTTTGCCAGGACATTCTGACAACACTATTCTGTTTCAGGATCAGTGCAAGGGGTGGGAAAACACAGTCTGAGGCCTCACCCACTGCCGGTAAATACAACACACGTCAAAAATTATAGACGTTATAGAATATAATGTCTTTATTGTACGTCTTCTGACATTGTGGTTATGATGTTATGACAATGCTTTGAAGATAAATGTGTATAAAAAAGTAAATGTATAAAACTGATTATGAGTAAACAATACAGTTGTTTAGTCAGTTATTTAATCACAGTTGATTGTCTTATTCTTTATTATTAGTGAGTGATCAGAAGATTTTTGTGTTTGTAGGACTGTACTCAGCAGGGATGTCTCAGAGACACTGTCCTAAAGAGGTGAGTCAAACTCTTCATCGACGTCTTCACGTTTGTTTTGTCTCATTGTGGCGTTCATGGTCTTTGTTTTTTGTTTTGTTTTTTTCAGGCCATGCATCCTCGTCATGGACTCTCTGATACTGTCATACCATGAGAACGTCTGCAGACTCCTCAGAGAGTGAGTGTCACATCTGATCAGTTCATGATGAGTCCATGGGTTTGTGAGATGATGTGTTCATGATGTTCTGACAACGATCTGATGATGTTGTCACAATATTTTGATGTTTTGACCACGATTGGTGGATGATCTGACGATGATTTGATTATGTTGATGTTACGATGCTTTGACAATGTGTTGATAATGTTCTGTTAATAATCTGGTGTTCTAATGATCTAATGATTTTCTGATGATGTTCTGCAGTTACCTGCAGGTGGAGTGGATGGTGCGGCGCGGGACGCCACGTCTCTTCACATCAGAGAATATGAGGAGCTGCAGTTGCAGAGTTCCTCGGCAGGACAACAGCAGCGACTGTGGTCTTTACCTGCTGCAGTACACCGAGAGCTTCCTGCAGGTGACTGTCTGTTGCTGTGTTATTTGAGGGTCTGCAAGTGTGCAATCGCTGTGCAGATGTCGTCAAAATGCGTCACCATACTGTGCCGTGGGCTGTCCCTATTGACACGTGAATCGTCGGCTCCTTCTCATGCAGCTTATATTTTTGAAGGATACATTTGTGTATCCCTTACAATGGAGACTATCAGAAATCTTTGCGTGCCAGCAGCAGAGCTTTTTCTGTAAAACATTATAACAATAACACAAGAACAAGTTCAGGTTGTAAACCAAAACCAAATGCAAAAAAATAATAAAGATAAAATTAACTCGAAAATAATAACAATTATGACATAGTCGGGAATATTTTGAAGCTTTTTTTAATCATTTCATATTGACAGAGACTTAGTCATTTCAACACTTTCTTCATATTATTTAATTACAGTTAAGAAGAGTTAAGAAATTATTTATTTGACCTGGTAAAACCGGTGTTAATTCTAATATTTTATGGCCAATAATTGATAATTAAATTTAATATAATTGCTAATTATAGGGTGGACTGCATTGGTTTATTTGACCTACATATATAATGTTGTTAAACTATTGTATTAGAAGTAATGTATAAGAAATTATTTCTGTACAAAATTCTGTTGCTCAAATCATAAATCTGTGAGGAAATAAGTTATATTTATACATTGTATTCCAGGTTAGTAACATTTAAGCGAAATTGTCTGTTTTGTTACAACACAAACCTAGAACTGACTAAAAAAGAAATCACAAAAAAATACTACTATTGGTTCTACAACTGTGTTCAAAAATAAAATGTTTTAGATATATTTATTTTACTTCAGTTTGAATATATCATTTTTTTAAGATGTTTTGGCTGATATAGGGCTTAAATCGGCAGTCAGACTTTGAAGGGCAGGAGAAGTATGGAGGGCAGCACTTAACATTTCTGTGTACAGACAGCCGGAATTTAATAGGACAAGAGGAAGGAGAACCTGTGAGTTGTGTGAGCTAGATTGTCTCATTTCACACAGCGCATCATTTCTGTCTCCTCTGAGTGTGCAGCCTATGGAGGAGATGACTCCATCGGCTGCGCACTTGAGAGGATCCAGACCCTGGATTGAGACACAGCTTGTCTGTCCATAACCCATATTCACAAACAATCGACTAATTCATGGATTGATAAACACTTTTAGTCATCCAATCAACAACTCATTATAATTACTCTCAGTAAGCTTAATAGCTTTTTTTTAGCTTAATAAAATGATGATCTGATGAAAATATTTGATTATCTGCTGATCATTGATATTATTAAGTTATTATCCCAGATCTTGATGAACTGATAATTTAATGAATGACTTCGGTCACATTTTTATTATTGATGAATGGTCATTTGTCCCCCACATTTGTAACATCTGTGAATTCCTCAATCAGACTGAATTGAGCTCTCTCATTGGCTTTACAGAATCCCGTTGTACACTTTGAATTCCCTTTGCGTTTGGAGAACTGGTTTCCACGGCAACAGGTGCGACAGAAGCGCGAGGAGATCCGGCATCTCATTGTGAGGATGCACCAAAGTCAGTCATCGACATGAGTCAGAGGATTTATAAATAAAATCAGTGATAAATTCTATTTTTCTACTGTTTGTTTGTTAATAACATCAACTTTTCAAAATAAAATGTATTTATTTTCATTTCCAGACTGCTTTCTTATTTTGAAATCAGCGTCATTATGACAGTAAAGGTTGAAAGAGGAAGTCATGTGATTGGGCCATGCTGTGGATCAATACGTGTTAGAACATGAGTTGAGACATGTGTTACTTAATATTGATTTATGACTGATATAAACAATGATTGATCAGTTAAGGTTATATATTAAGATGTGTTCCTTATTCTGACAATGACAGTAAAATGCAATCAATGAGAACATGTATAAACTTTGTTATTTGTTTGTTATTGTCATATACTAATAATAATAATAATGATCATCTGGGGGTTCTGTTTGACAGAGTTTGTTGTTTTCCAGTTAATCTGAAGCCTTTGACAAGCCCCTGTGTGTGTCAAAGCTGAGGTTAAAGGTCATTGGGTCAGTGACTGTCAGTGTGTGTGCACTGATTTTAGTGACACCCCCACTGAGGTCCAATCAGCTTACATCTAATACCTGGATCAGCCTGGAGGGGGCAAACAAGGCTGAAGAAAATTTAATGATATAAATGTAAATACAAAACAATAATACATATTTATTCATACACAAAATGAACATAATATATAATTTATGTGTAATTATTTTTATTTTAGAATGAATGAAATTACACAAACTCTTTTTTTACTGGGGTGGCCCGAAGTGGAGCACTTAGTAATGCAGGGTAGCTTAAAGAATACTTTAATTACTAAAAAAAACTTTTTATATTTTATTTTTAAAAATAAATAACCCAAGTCATTACAACAGAGTGGCACTATAAAAATATTATATCAAGCCTAAAGCTTTTATTTGTGCAACCAAAAATCAGAACAGAAAAACAGAAAGGCACAATACAAATAACAGATTGCACATACACAAGCAATATAAAGTGCCAACAAAATAAGAAATAACTTAAAAACTGTCAACAAATTAAATAAAATAAATAAATAGCAACCTAACCCAACCCATGCAAATAGCAAATCATGCCTGCAGTGCAGCAAGCAGGGTGGCACCTGGGGTGGACATTCAGATTTTAGGGGTGGTACATGTGAATCCATTTTGGCCCTGATCTGTCTCTAGTCTGATTCTGGTTTGACCTTGCTCTTTTCCAGGTCTGACCCTTGTCTGTGGACCTAGACTGACCCTGTTCAGGTCCAGATTTGATCATATTTTTATTGCTATAGCAGTAGATGGTGGTGGTCATGCTTGCCCCTGTTTTGGTCCTGACATGACTTTGTTCTAGTTCTGACCGTACTGTATGTTGATGGTGGTGTGGTCCTGAACTGACTCTGTTCTAGTCCTTATCTGACTGGTCCTGGTCTGTCTTTGCTTTGGTCCTGGTCTGATTCTGCTCTGGGTTTGACTTTGTTGTGGTCCTGGTCCTGATTTGATTCTGCTCTCGTGCTGGTCTGTTCCTGTTGTGGTCTTGGGGTCAAGTCACTGGTGGAGATCTGTTCGAGGAGGGAGACATGGAGAATGGATCTTCAGGGAAGGAGTGAGCTTGAGCAGCACAGCAGAGGGGTTAATGACTCGGTCCACCTCAAATGGTCCAATAAAGCATGGTGTGAGCTTCCTGGATTCCACATGGAGTGGGAGGTCGTGGGACGAGAGCCAGACCTTATCCCCTGGCCAATACTTGGGGGATAAGTGCAATGTCGATCAGCCAGGCTTTGGTTCTTTTGGACGGAGCAAGTAAGAGCTGCCCTAGCAGCCCTCCAGAAGGCCCGGCAGCGACGAAAATGAGAACGGATGGAGGAGACTGCAACTTCCTCCTCCTGTGTGGAGAACAGTGGGGGCTGGAAGCCATAGGTGGCCATGAAGGGGTTCATCCCAGGCATTGGCATTGGGAGGGTGTTATGGGCGTATTGCACCCAAGGCAGATGAGAGCTCCAGGAGGCATGGTGTCTGGCCATGACACAGCAAAGGGCAGACTCTAGGTCCTGGTTGACCTTCTCAGATTGTTCATTCGACTGGGGATGGTATCCAGAAGAAAGACTGGGGGAGGCGTCCACTGCTTGGCAGAAAGCCCTCCAGACTTGGAAAGAGAACTGAGGACCCCGATCAAGAACAATTTCCATGGAGGATGGAATACCATGGAGACTGAAGACGTGTGTTGTGAGGAGATCTGCTATTTCTAGGGCTGAAGGAAGTTTGATGGGAGGAATGAAGTGTATGCATTTTGAGAATCTGTCCACAATTGTGAGAATTAATGTATGTCCATTGGAGGGAGGAAGACCAGTGACAAAATCCAAAGCTATGTGTAACCACAGACAGCTGGGGACAGGTTAGGGATGGAGAAGGCCAGCTGGAGGGCGATGAGAAGACTTGGTTTGGGCACAGGTTGCACAGGCAGCAAAAAACTCCCGGACATCCCCAGTCATGGTGGGCCACCAGAACATTTGCTGCAGAAAATGGAGCATCCTGGAAACCCCTGGATGGCATGCCAGCTTTGATGAGTGCACCCACTGTAGGACCTGGGACCGTACAGAGGTGGGAACGAAAAGGCAGTTGGGTGGTCCAGAGCTGGTGTCGTGTTCTATCCCTTGGGCCTCATGTACGACCCTTTCAATGTCCCAGGAAGTAGCACCAATGAGACAGGAAGGAGAAAGGATGGGCTGGTCCTCCGTGCCCTGGTGGACCGAGTCATGGATCCTGGACAGAGAGATGCTTGGTGTTGTGGGGTCCTCGATGGTATAAGAAGGTAAAGTTGAGTCTGCCAAGAAATAGAGACCAGTAGGTCTCATGGGAGTTGAGTCTTTTGGCAGTCTTGAGGTAGGAAAGGTTTTTGTGATCAGCCCAGATAATGAATGGTAGCTCAGCCCCCTCCAACCAGTGTCTCCACTCCTGTATAGCCAAAACCACAGTCGGTGTCCGAGGCATTGACCTCGATGATGAACTGGAGTCGAGGGACCAGAAATAGAGACCAGTAGACCAGGATGAGTGAAGACTGGAGCGGAGGTGAAGAGCTGCCTGAGGGTAGTAAAGGCGGCATCGGCTTCGGGTAAGGCAAGCAAGGTCAAACCCCATGAATTGTTGCAACTGTTAGAAGGCACTGGCCAGCTCACCACCGCTTCGGTCTTCCTGGGGTCAGGTTTCAATTCACTGCCAGCCAAGTTACAGAGGGAACACTGAACTCACACTTTTCATGTCACACAGGACATCATTAATCAAAGCTTGAAACACAGCTGGAGCATTAGTTAGTCCAAAGGGCATTACAAGATACTCGAAATGTCCTAGGGGTGTGTTGAAAGCTGTCTTCCACTCATCCCCCTCCCTGATACGGATTAAGTGATATGTGTTCCTCAAGTCCAGTTTCATGAAAACAGTCGCTATGCAAGGTTGGAGGGTCTTATCTTTTTTGGCTACAAAGAAGAAACTGACCCCGAGAGGGAGGAGGAGGGTCTGATTAGGCCGGTTGCAAGGCATTCAGAAATATATTTCTCCATAGCCTCCCTCTCGGAACAGGATATATTGCTAGTTGGTAGTTAGTAGAGTAGAGCTGGGAAAGAGGTCGATGGAGCAGTCATATGGTCTATGTGGAGGGAGTGATAAAGCCCGGGATTTACTAAACACTTCATCCAAATGTGATATTCTGGAGGCACCAGAGAGAGGTTGGGTGGAGTGATTGGTCAGGGAGAGGGGAGTGAGACGGGCCTAGCTGAACGTAAGTGAGAATGGAAAAAAAGTGCTCCAACTGATAACCAAGGACGTGGACCAATCTAAATGGGGGTTGTGCAGTTTTAACCAAGGTAGACCTCACACCACGGGAGAAGCAGGTGACTGAATTACAAAAAGGGAAATTAACTCATGGTGGTTTCCAGAAAGTTTGAGGGACACAGGATCAGTCTGGTGGGTGATGGTAAGGAGAGAGGAACCGTCAATAGCACAGACATGTCTAGGGGGTTCAACGGGAGAGAGTCCAGAGAGTCCACAATATATGCACAGTCCTAGTCTGAGTCACATCTGCCACTCATCAGGGGTGAGTCTTGTCGTACCAAGTTAGATAGGTTCGGGAGATGAGGCAGAGAATTGAAGTGTGGAGGTGTGTGAAGGTGTAGATTCCAGAGGTGAAGAGGAGGACGAGTGGGCAGACGGCCGAGGCAGAGGTTGAGCAGGCTGGTTCAGGTGAGGGGAGATCTGCCGGGAAAATCTGCACTTTCTATCTCTCTCTCATACAATTGTCTATACGGATAGCCAAGCTGATTAATGCCTCTAGGGAACTGGGTTTGTTCCTAGTGATGAGTTTGTTTTTTAATTCATCACTTAGCCCCCTGATAAAAGCAGTCTTGAGAGCTGGCTCATTCCAGCCACTCGACAGCCAGTATAGGAAAGTCTATGGAGTAATTAGCTGCAGAGTCTTTACCTTGGGATAGTGACCCGAGCCTTTAAAAGGAGTATCAAACACTTCTCACACACCATCTCAGAGAAGAGTAGATCACATGAATGAACAACGGGAGAGTTTGCCTCCCATAGGGAGTGTAACCACTGGGCCGCATTTCCTCAAACAAGGTTAATAATAAAAGCTAAGCGGGAGCTATCAGAACTATACACGCTTGGCTGCAGATCAAAAACCAACTTACACTGTCTCAGGAAACGAGCGCATGTCCCGACCTCCCCCAGTAGGACTCCGGCGTCGTCCCAGAGAGGAGGACGAGCTCCGTTCCTCCGGAGTAGCTGGAGATGAAGAGCGAGCGGCAGGGGAGGAGTAAGCGCCTCCAAGCTGGTGCGTGATGTGCGAAACGCTGGAGGTGAGTGTCTGGACAGTGTCCATGATGTCGCCTAATGTTTGTATGTGGTGAGTTACAGCGGCGGCTTGTGCTGCGAATGCCTGCTTAAAGTTCTTGGTCTCTGCAGGGTCCATAATTGGTCAGCACATACTGTCACAATTCATTAGAACTGTAAAAAAATCTAAACGGCTGATGGACCAAAAAAAGGCAGGGACGAGAGAACTAACCTCTCCTAGTAAATTCCGGCAGGCTGCACACCGAGAGGCTACACGCTGCCCTCCACAGTTCAAAGTCCTGAATCACAGTTCTTCTGCTCCATGTAGTCTGACTGCTGATTTAAGTTCTAATCAGCCAAAATACCCTAAAAATCTGATCAATTTAAATATAGTTTTTAAACATAGTTGTAGAACTAATAGTTGTATTATTTTGTGATCTTTTTCAGTCAGTTTTAGTTTGGTGTTCTACCAGCTTATTAGTTTTGTGATTATTAGTTATTATGATTTTATGTGTGATGTGTCTCAGGCTGAGAAACAAACATGGACAAGACAAACAATTTGCCTTAAATGTTACTAACCTGGAATATGATTTACAAATACAACTTATCTCCTCACAGATATGTTCAACAACATATAGAAACTGTACAGATATAAAACATTATTTCTATAACAATAGTTTAATTTATACAACTTTATACATTTAAGTCAACTACACCAATGCAGCCCTATGATTATTAATAATCCACAGCAGATAATGTTGGATATGAAATATTAAAACTAACACAGGTTTGACCAGGACAGATAAACCTGGTTAAGATTCTTAACTCTATACTCTAATCCACAAATAATATCTAAATAATATGAAGAATGTGTTGAAATTAGTCCCTAAATGTTATATTATAATTCTATCTTATTTTTGTTTTGTTATCCTTAATTGAGACACAGCAAGTGTGTGTGCTTGACCTGTAGAGGGCGTCAGTGGTGTCAGTATGTGCTTTGTGTGTGTCTGTGTACCTTGTATTCTTTATATTGTGGGGACCTACATTTGTTTACACAGTCACATTATGGGGACAAAAAAAACAAGCCCCCTAACATAAATGACTAAATTTTAAGCTGAACATATGTTTTAAAAGGCTGAGATTAGGGTTTAGGTTAAGGTTAGAACCAGGGTCAGGTCAGGGTTAGGATTAGGGCACTAGTAATTATAGTTATGGTTACTAAAGTAAGTCTCCTGGAAATGAATGTAAGTCAATGCAATGTCCTTTGAAGTCATGGAAACCCGTGTGTGTGTGGACATTGTCTACATGATCAGTAATCATTCATTGATAATTTATTTCCTTTGATTTCAACATCTTTGGGACTGTGATTTTCTTCTACATCATTTCCTCAACTCTCTTTGCTCTTAATCTTATTATCCAATAAAAGATGGCTGCCATTGTTTACTTTGTTGCAGTGGGGTGTGTGGTGGTAGGGAGGTCACAATCTGTTCCACATTAACAAAAGCATTTTTATTATTTTATTCTGATTTAAACTTAGTCATTGATTTTTCTGTTTCAGAGAAAACAGCCGCTGGAGAGTGTGAGTGTGTCATTTTTGGTTGTTTTAGGGCCTGAGCACTCCCTTGACTGTTGACCTTATAATTTTATGCGCGACCTCTTGTATGTTCACCTGCCTGACCTCATATATATATATATATATATATACACACACACTACTATTATACTGTATATACACAGTGTATTTGGCTTATTGATGATAATTTATTGAAGCAATAAAACTTGTAATTTTCCAGAAACCAGGATGGTCTTCAGATATTTAACTTCCTCTGCTCATTGGTGGAAAATTAACCCTTTCACAGCTTTAGCAGCCACCTGATAAAAAACACATCTTTGTCTTTTATGTTACCTTTGAGTTTTTAAACATGAGGTGACATCCATGTTAATTTGATTTTCTCTAACGAACACTGACCCGTTGCTCCGCTGCTCCATCGCTCTGACACTCTGACACTCATCCACTCCAGCAGCTTAACAAATAGGATTAGAGCAAAGAGGAAAAAAGTCCACCCACAGTAAAGTCCCATCTGCTCACCTGAGAGCAAGCATGTGAGTGAGAATATCCCTCTATTTGCTGGTGAAATTTTCAGACTGATGCCGCACGGACGTGGATGGACAAGTGTTGCGCAAAGCAAGTGGACGTAAGAAGCACTGTAAGGCTTGTAAGACATGGCTATGACGTATGGGAAGTTGGTGCTGTGGGCCCTTGGGGCCGTGCTGCTTTCAGGGACAGTGCTGCTTTTAGGGACCGTGTTCATGGAAACAGGTTAGTATGAAGCGTCCTAAATCTGACATAGATATAAGTACAGTATCATCTTTGTATACTTTTACAGTAAAAGTGATTGAAGAGAGAGTTTGATCAGTTTATTATGTAGCTAATTTTTACTTTAATATTTTAATGAGACCATTATTGATAATAAAAAGTAAGCAATTTAATTAATAATAAGAAAATGGGCGCTTGTAGAATTGCTGTTAATCTGTTTGATAATGGGAAATAATCTACTTCATAAGTAAAAGTTTTGTGACTCTGTCCGTGCAGATACCACTCGTGATCCGATGGTGAACTCAGATGAGCTTTTATACCGACGGCACGCCACTGTGACCCGGACAAAAAGGAGCATCTTGTTTCCCAGTGGAGTGAAACTGTGCTCTCAGGAAACTCTGGACCAAGCTGTTGCTAACCACCTGAGCTACTTTCACCTCAGAGGTTCGTTCATGTTTCTTTGACGATTTTCCAAGGTCTCATGTCATCTTCTACTGCCGGTCCATCACGGGGCCACATAGAGACAGAGAACCATTCACTCACACATTCACACCTGGGTGTTTCAGTGAAACTCTTATGGGCTTTAAGTCAAGTCTGCTGTCATTAAAGGCAGACGGTCCCTCAGAGGACATGGACAGCAAAAACACAAGTGTCTTAGAGAGTGGGCTAGTTCAACTGAAAACCAGAAAATCGTCAAACTTGTCTCATTTCCTCTGTGTGTGTGTGGTGCAGTGTGTCAGGAGACCATTTGGGAGGCCTTTAAGATCTTCTGGGACCGGCTGCCAGAGGGGAACGAGTACCAGGACTGGGTGGGTCGCTGCATGAACGGTTCCATTAGCCTCACTGACATAGGCAGCTTCTTCAGCCAGTCGGAGGAGCACGTCGTCCTGATCAGGAGCGTGAGTGCATGACACTGTTAAAACTTTATTACATGTTTAATAGTAAAGTATCCAGAGAAGTCATGACATAAACCCAGAAATAAGATTATTTTTGAAATAGAAACTTTGAGAGCAGTGTCCTTGGCGTGAAGGAATAGATTCTTTGGTCGAGGTTCGCTGATGTTTAGTCTCTTATTTTATATATATATAAATGAATACAGCCCTCCGTTCAGAGTCATTTATTAAACCTTTGCTATGGCTTTGTGTGTACTGAATGTGAACTGTGTTAGAAAGACAAATGAATCTGTTGTCAGAAGAACTAGGGTTTAAAATTAACCAATTACAGTTTTAAACCAGCATTGCAGGCAGTTCTGAACATTTCCTCGGTCCTCCTCATGCATGTTGCATGGGGGCGACCAGGGCCAACTATTTGTTTTGATATAGTCAATGTTGACCACTACCTGGAAGCTTTATATAACTGAAACAATGTTTGTCACTGAACGCGGACTTCTTGTTGCCAGTAGGTGGCACAGTGAGTGGCATCAGATTTTGCTGTCCTGGATGGATTTAGATTAGCAAGAATTTGCAAGCAGATCTGTCAAATTGCAGCTAGGTTACAGGGCACTTTCTGTCTTGGATGACTAAATTTCCTTTAATCGCAAAGCTATAGTGACACGTCATGCTATTCATCAAAAAATAATCTACAATCTGTTTTTAGTGATGTCACCAATTTTGAAGTAGATAAAATAATCCCTGTTGGAGCAGGGTACAAAATTGTAAAAAAAAAGACCTATTGTTTACTGTTGTTATAAGTTTCATGTTTTAGGGCCCCCATAGGTGAACCTGGTAGAACAAAGACAAGTCGAACCAAATTTCACAAAAGCTGGTGGAAACATGTCACAGCTCAAGATGAACAAAAGTCTATTTGGTCTATGGCCTCAACTCAACAGGAAGTCTGCCATTTTGAATTTGGCATCCTTCGCTCGCTAAATTAAATTTGTCTGGAGCTGTGTTTATGGACTGTAGGAGGAAACATTTAGCTGGAGAAAACCTGCACACAGGGGGAGAACATGCAAACTTCATGCAGAAAGGCCCTTGTTCCGACTGGGTCATGAACCCCGGGGCTCTTTGCTGCAGAGGCAAGAGTGCTAACCACTACTTCTTTCTTTCTTAAAAAGACAATTCTTTTATAATCGGTCTTACTGCTCTTCAGTTTAATGAAGGAAAAAATAGTCTTCCTTCATGCCAGGGACGCTTGTTTCATTTCCGGGTGTACGTCACTTCCATGTTGACTTCCGTCATCACATCTCTGGTGCTGCAGCTGGTCACTACTCAACTACTCCTGCTACTTTTGTTTTATGTTACCTTGAGCTTTTCTTCGTGTCTTTGCTGATGATGTGCTTGTGTGTTTCAGAGAGTTTCCATGGGAGCTTCTTTAAACAGGTCAGTGTGTTTTATTGTTATTATATTATAGTGTTGTTGTTATTGGTCTAACAGTGATTGTGTGACATGTTGAGTCTCTGAATGACTTTTTAAAAAATGCTATTTAATGAAACCTAAAGCATACAGAATAAGAAAAGTCAGTCATGTGAAATAGATAAAAGATTTACAGACATAAACCAAATTAAATTAATTAAAGGTGTAGTGCATATTATAACACCTATGCTGTGTTTCATAACTGCTGCAGTGTGTCCATCACCTCATCTCCTCCTCCTCCCTGCAGGTAGGCCTGCAAATAAACACCTCCACACATAATAATCACAACATGGCTGCTTTCATCACCATTATTGAGCAATTGAGCAGAATATGAGTATATTTTTATTAAGTGTTTGCACTCACACATGACAACCAGGCTGTAATTAGTTAGTTCGCTGTTTGACTCTGGTGTGGTTTCTGTTGAAACACTTTACTCCTGCTGTGCTCACATGTTTTGGTTCATTTAATATGCCCATTGAATGCCAAACTATTTTAATGGCTCACAGATGTTTTCTTTATTGACTGTCAATGGGACTCTCCATGTTTGCCGACTGTGAGAGTTTATGTGAGAGTTTCTATTGATAGAAATATAAAAAAGATATAAAATATATTTTTATATCTTCAGTATCAGAAACAGACAGTAAACTGTGGCAGGGAACAAACAAGAAGTCTTATAATAGACAATACCACCCTTTAAAAATTCCTGTTCTTTGGCTTTGATGCATTACACTTTTTTTTTTATTGTTATATTTAAATATTGTTGATCAATAAAACACAGATTTGTTTCATTAATCAATGAAATGTAATATAAAACTAAAACCTCTGTCCTCAGCTCTGAAACAACAGCAGCCATCCACGCTGGGCACTCAGTGACAACGACAGGTAATCTTTTTCTTCTGAACATGCCCACGTTGACATAAGGGCCACAAACACATTCTTTTCACATCATTGATCAGAGTCCTTTGGTTCAGGACGGGAGATGTTGCCAACAAGACTGTCCTTGTTTTTGGTCTGATAGAGTTCACCAACCGTGGTGGGCACTAGAGCTGCAACTACCCATGAATGATTAATCTGTCCATTATTTCCTCAATTAAAATTAAAATTAAGTAGTTGTTTGGTTTCTAAAAATTTGAGAAAATGTTAAAAAACATTAATCATTGTTTATCAAACCTGGAAATGATGATGTTGTCAAATGTATTGTTTTGTCCACAAACCAAAATCATTCAGTTTGAATGATTTTTTTGTTATATGGAGAAAAGAAACCATTGTCAATCGATTACTAAATTAATTTTAGTTTAATTAATTTGATGTTTGCATGTCCGTCTGATTTTTCAGCTTCTTAAATGTAAATATTTATGTTTTTTATTGTGAAGTATACATCATTCCATAACAAAACAAGCACATTACTTTGAAATTCTATGAACTATCATCATGATTATCTTTATTTCAATATTATGATGGAATATTATGTTTAAAGTTGAAAAGCACCTGACCTGGTGACCCTGTGAAAATCTTCGTTTGCTGTGAGACATTCAAAAACATAAAAGTCTGTCCAAGATTAAGCATGGGGGTGCAGAAGGCTGCAGATTCCTGCCCCTCACGCACTCTTCTCTCAGAATAGACTTGTAAGCCTATTTACAGGCATCAGTCTGGTCAATGGGGAAAGCACCAACAGCTGAGAGGTGCCAGGGTTAGTGAAATTACAGTCACTCACATTGGTTGTAGTAAAAACTGAAAGAATCAGAGTGTGATGCATAGAAATAAATAAAATACAATCAACGTTTTAAAAAAAATTATAATGAAGGGCTCAAAGAGTGGATAATTGAGACACAGGTCCAGGTGTGAGTGCTGCTCTGGTTTTCTGCTGTGTTTTCATCATGGTACAGTTCAGTTTGGTACAGTACTGTATGGTTTGGAATGGTAAAGTCCTGGGTCTTGTGTTTGGACTGAGAACAGAACCTTTACTTGGTAGGCGGAGTGTGGGCTGTGCCCAATTGACAAAGTGTCACACTGTAGCAGTGTGACGACAATAAACGACGAGGACATGTTGTCAAAGTGAGTACATTTTGTGTGAGAATTTTTTTCAAACCGAATACATTTTTTTGAAGTGAGGACATTTTGTTTAAGCAAAGACATTTTGTTTAAGCAAAGACATTTTATTAAAGTGAGGACATCTTGTTTAAGTGAGGACATTTTATTTTAGCCAGGGCATCTTGTTTAAGTGAAGACAATTTATCACACTGACAAGACTATACCATTTTACGCTGGTACCCCAAGGGAGGGGTACCAAAGAATGGAACAGTTGGGGCTGGTTATTTTGGTACTATTGCTAATGGAAACGCAAACAAATACAGACCATACTGTACCAAACCAAACTGTTGCACTCAGTGGAAACACGGATTTAGTCGGCCTTTCTTCATTTGGGTGTCCTAGAAGATTTAGCTTTAACCAACATTATGTAGCAATTGGGTTCAAGGTTATAGTTTGGTACTAAAATATACACGTCCTTGGTTTACTGTCTATTGACAGGAGTGGATGTTTTCACACTTGGACAAGAGATTACTTCACTATCAATCCTCACTGATGCTGACACTCCCACAGAACCTGAAGTTGGAGACACTGCTAAGGATACAGATTACTCTGTTTTCCACAAAGAAGAGGAAACTGTTCCAAATACTATGAAGAAAGAGTCAGTAGAATCTGTGAATGATGTTAATCCTGGTGACGTGGTGGAGAAACCTGACTCTGAGGTGGCTCAGGGAGTTACCCCAAAGAGTGAGGAGCCAGCAGTGGATAATGTGGTCATGACAGAATCTGCTGTTGTGATTCTTAGCAAGCCCACTACAGTACCTGTGACAGCAGCTGTCTCTGTGGATGAATTAGGACTAGGGGTATCTCCAGAACGTGGTGCTGAGGCTCTGTCAGAAGACATTATGGTGGTAATCCCTGAAGCAACTGCAGAGGATATTAAGGGCACAGAAAAAGAAATAGTAGACTATTCATCAGCTATCATACCAAATGTA
Organism: Brachirus orientalis; assembly: GCA_016785285.1. NCBI lineage: Eukaryota > Metazoa > Chordata > Actinopteri > Pleuronectiformes > Soleidae > Brachirus > Brachirus orientalis. Next base: position 110,353 of record JAFBJR010000057.1, on the reverse strand, counting down.
ACTTCACTTTTCAAGGAAACCACTGAGGATTCACCTGAGCTGATCACTGAAACAGGACCAACTTCAGCATTTTTTGAAGAACCTAAAGGTAACCTTCAAACATTACCAGTGGAACATCCTTCAGATGCTGTTGTAGAGCTTAGCCAAGATAAAACCAAAGTTATTACAGAGGCAGTCCCAATTGAATTTCTCCTGACACTTTCAGATCCAGTTCCAGTGGAAGAAAAAGAAGAAGAAGAAGAATCTGTCTCAACTGTAGGAGCCACTACACCGATGACAACAGAAACAAAACTTGAAGATGAGAAAACACCAGAGAAGAAACCGACACCAATGCTTGAGGTTACTTTTGAGTCTTCTGTAGTGACTTTAGAAAAAGAAAAAGAAGACGACACCCATAAAACTGGGGAGATACAACCAAATACTACAGTTGTAAAAACAGATGAAGATGAAACACTTGCAACACAGACTACAGACAAACCAGAGAAGGCAGTAAAAGTAGAAATCAAACACAAACAACAGGCTCCTGAAGCCACTGTCAAAGTGGAATCTCCTAAGGTAGAAAAAGAAAAACTAGTTCTTGTAGAATCTCCAGTTGAAGAACTGGTTGAGTCTACAGTAGAAACAAGCATTGATGCAGAAAGGGCAGAGGAGAGGACAGCTGAGTTGACAGAAGAACAAACTGACAGGGAAGAAGAAATACTTGAGCCACCTGTAGAACCTAAAAATGAAGAACCAGGGGCAGTGACTGAAATTAATTACTCGGAAGATCCCGTAAAAGAAGCAAAACCTAAGCAAAAAGTGGAACCTGGTGTCATACCTGATGATTATGTAATTGACATTGACTTTACACTTGGAAATAAAACAGAAGAAGCAGCTGATGTTGAAGAACCAAGAACAGAAGAGGTTAAACCAGTAGTTACACAGGAGATAAGACCACAGATCTTCGCAGAGTCTATTGTTGTTCTAGAATACACTGAGGGATTAATGGAAGACACAAGTGAATCCACAATTACCACAGAACTTCCAAGAAGCTCTTGGACACTTTTTGGACACTTTAAAAAAGATGTCACCCTAGAGTCTGCAAGTGAGCCATCCTTAGACATTGTGACTCACACCCTTTCACGGATAACTTTAGAATTAGAAAGCCCAGAGCTGGTCACCACAGATCCCCGTGAATTGGTCGCCCCGCAACCTGTACCTGAAGAAGACTTTGCTCCATCAGAGGTTCCCAGAGAGAAAGTTGACGGAGTCTCTTTGGATATAACAACAGAGGGTCCAGGGAAAATCCTGACCGAGGATGCAGCTGAAGAACCATTTGAGACCTCAGAGAAAATCCCCTCAGAAACTGTTGTGGGTATTTCTGCAGAGAGTACCTTGGTTACTGAGGAGGCCATGCCCACCACCTCTTTGGAAGTTGCGACCAGTTATGTGGTGGAGTACAATAATGGAAACTTCCTTGACCTTACAGAGAGACCTTATGACACTGATGGCAGCTTATTAGTAAACAACGGCTTTGGGTTGGAGGATGAGAAGGAGAACTTGGTAAGCAGATCACTGTGTATGGACTTTTATTCCCAGCCTTTGGTACCGACACATAGTCTGTATGATTTCTGTCTTTGTTGTGGCTCGTTCAGATTGATAACGAGATAGATGACACCTGGTTGCAGCCCCCGAGGCCCCTAAAGGAAGAGATGGTGGAGCTAAGCGTCAAACTGAGAGGAGAAACCTACAACGACGCTCTGAGAGACTTGAGCAGCTTCCACTACCAGAAACTGGCCCGACAGTTCACACGCAAAGTAAAATATTGATTTTTTTATTGTAATATTCATCGACATAAACACTGATATGATGTAGGTTGTGATGGAGCTGCATGCTAACATGTATGTTTGCATGTTTGCATGTGTTTGTCTTTTCTGAAGTTCTGATTCCCCACATTAGAATATTCTGTGTTTAAGTCCTGCCCCACACTTGAGGATAATTAGCCAGATTTCAGTCCCAATCTGGCCCTTCTGATAATCATGGTGGAGTTCTGATTTGAGGCTGGTTTGAACAAAGTATCCTATAGTGTGAGGGATTAACAGACGCAATTTTGATTCCATCAGACACATCACAGTCTTCCCAATTTTAAGTTTTACGTATTAAACATTTGATATTGACAATTAAACTGTGATTGGGGACGTGGGCAGAACCCTGTAATAACCAATGAGAGTGCGTTGAAAACAGATGTTGTGTACTTTTGTTTAGAAGCTCAACTTGTACAAAATGGATTCTGTCTTCTCAGCCATGACTTCATCCACAGTTTTTTTTTTTTTTTCATTTTTTGCATTTTGCATTTTTTTTTGCATCCCAAATCCCTGTAATTGTTTTATTAAATGCTGTGTGTGGTCCTGCGTTTTGACTGGATCATATAGTCTGTGCGTTCTCTGGATTATAACATTGCAAGTCTGTGACAAAGATTGTTGTGTCTGTGGTCTCTCACATTTTTAAAATCAAGTCAGATTTGAAAATCCTCTTGTGTGGGGCAAGCGCCATACTAAAGACTGATTGAGATTCAAAGTTGATTCTTTGCAGTGTTAAATGATTTTGATTTTGGGCCAACACTTAACATTTACCATATTAGAATGAGACAAGGCTAATTTAAAGCAGAACAATGCAAGTCTGGTCGGTTTTTCTGGTGCCTTTTTCTTTTTTTTTTGTTTGTTTTTTCTTTATCTTCACTATGGTAAACATTCCCTGATGCTGCTGATGCTGCTCCCTCCCTCCCCCTCTTTTGGCCATGTGCATTTGTTTTCAATGAAGCCAGCGAACACAAGCTGTAGAGCCATGTCTGTGCTGATTAAAGAATAGCCAACAACCCACCGAAAAACAAACCAGCAACATCGAAGAAGTGCAAACACACATAAATACATAGAGAACAGATTATTCCAAAGATACTTAATGCCACAGCAAAAATGCCAGATCGGCATCCATTTTTCAATTCTCACCATTTGGAAAAAGCCGGTCTGATGTTTACTTGTGTGGCCCTTCGCTCAGTCAGGCAGACATTTCCTCTTCTTTTTTGCCGGTTCTCAACAGCAGAGATTATAAGGTGAAACTAGATCTTTAAGATATGATGGGGCCTGATCATTAAGTGCTTTGTACGTGGGGAGGAGGATTTTAAATTGAATTCTAAACTGTACAGGGAGCCAGTGTAGAGAAGCTAACACTGGAGTGATGTGGTCTCTCTTAATAGTTCCTGTCAGAACTTGTGCTGCAGCATTTTCAATTAACTAGAGGGTTTTAACAGACTTATTAGAACATCCAGATAGTAGTGAGTTACAATCATCTAATCTTGATGTAACAAAAGCATGAAGTAGTTTTTCAGCATCCTTTAAGGATAAAATGTTTCTAATTTTCATATTGTTCTGCAGGTGGAAGGATGCTGTTCGGAAAATTTGTTTAATATGTGAGTCAAATGATATATCCTGGTCAAAAATAACTCCAAGGTTCTTTACAGTGGAACTGGACGCCATGGTGATGTCGTCTAAAGTGACAATAAGGTCAGAAAGGTGTTTAGGGCCGAGTATAATAACCTCAGTTTTGTCTGAGTTTAGAAGTAGGAAGTTACAGGTCATCCAGAACTTAATGTCTTTAAAGGTGACATAGAATGGTCTTTTTGAACCAAAAATTGAGATTACTGATGTCTACTTAGATAAACTAAAGAATATTTATGGTCAAAAACCTCATAATCTTTTCAGATTAAGACACTTTATTGCTGCTCTCTGACAGCATCTGAACAGGCTACCAAACACATTCCTACTCGCTTGTGATTGGCCAGCTACAAGCGGACTATGAGAGCACTACAGCAGTGCTTTGCCCCTGAACCGCAGGAGTGTCAGTTTGAGCACCTGTGTGGTTTAATTTACGTGTAGAATAAACCATTTTAGTATAAGTTGTTCCCTATGCACACGGTTTCTCACAGCTTATGTAGTGGTTCACTTTTAAAACAGCGAGCCGAGACAAACAGAAAGCACACACACGAGCACACACGCTCTCTGCCTTCTGCAGTCAGTAGTTAGCATATGTGCTAACCCGAGACACTCGCGAGCCAAGACAAACAGAAAAAGACGAGCACAGACTGATCTCTGCCTGCCGTAGTCAGTAGTTAGCATACGTGCTAACCCGAGACACTCGAGAGCCGAGACAAATGAGCACAGACTGATCTCTGCCTGCCACAGTCAGTAGTTAGCATACGTGCCAACGCACTACACTCGCGAGCCGACACATTTCCACACAATTTTTCTTCAAGAAATTTAACTAAGTCCAGTTGCCTTTTTGCTGCTACACTTTTGGATACCATGACCTGGATGACTGAGAATCTTCACTGACAAGATTTAATTATATTTATAAGTGCAGAACTCTGATTTCACCACCTTTCATAGTTTCTGCTGTTTATTGAAACCTACAATACGACAAAAACAGCTGACTGAGACAGATCCTCTCACTGCGAGGAAACAGTACGTAAACTAGTTCATCCGCTGATTCGTTCGTTGCGAAGAAACGGTACATGAACTGGTTCATCAGCTGATTCATTCACTTAATTTAGCCACAGCCCCAACAAAAGCAGTGAGATGAATCACATCCCGTTCAGCTGTGTAGTTCAGTGAGTGAGACAGACGTAGTCTGTACTCCAGTCATGCAGGAAGAACTGAAGGTTTTGGTCAACAAATCTTTTTAATGAACGAATTGGAAAGATTCAGTACACCGAAAAGAACGATTGTTCCCATCACTACACTAGATAACAAAGTTGTCCAGCAATAGAGAGCAGGAGAAACACACAGTGTAACACCAATGGAAACAGGAAGTTACACAATACGTTACGTGAACTGCGCAGAGCTATCACGTCCTTGATCCCATAGCTGGTAACTGGCTAGGAAGCCTGTTGCTGTGTCTCAATCCAGGGGCTGAATCCTGCTAAGTGTGGGTTTGTCATCTGGATGTCAGAATTAATAAAATTAACTCCATAAAAATCTATCTATCCATCCAAACAATACAAAATAAAACATAATTATTATACAGTATAATTAGATATATTTCATTTAATACTTAATAAGATATACTAAGTAATTTCAACACATTCTTGATATTATTTAGATATTATTACTTGTGGATAAAAGAGAAGAGTTAAGATCTTAACCAGGTTTATTTGACGTGGTCAAACCTGTGTTATTTCTAATATTTCATGTACAAAATTATCTGCTGTGAATAATTAATAATTATATAGTTGACTGCACTGGTAAGTTGACTTATGTATATGATGTTGTTCTTAAAATATTGTTTTAGAAATAATATGTAATCTGTTAATCTGTTGTTCAAATCATAAATCTGTGAGGAGATAAGTTGATAAGATTGTTTGTCTTGTCCATGTTCATCTCTCAGCCTGAGATGTGTCACACACCAGTGTCATCTACATTTATTCTAGTATTACATGAAATTAAAAAAAATATATATATTAACTGGAGGGTCCATCAAAACTAATAAATAAGCACAAAACTGATAAACTGGTACAACCAAATACTAGAAGAGACAAAAAAACACAAAATAATAATGTATTTTGTTCTATAATTATGTTCGAAAATAAAATATATTTTAGACATATTTATTTTACATCCAATATGTTTAAATTTATCAGATTTTTGGAATGTTTTGGCTGATTTGGCTTAAATCAGCAGTCAGACTTTAAGGAGCAGAACAACTGTGATTCAGGACTTTGAACTGTGGAGGGCAGTATTTAAGCACTCAGTGTGCAGAATTTATTAGGAGAGGAAGAAAAGGAAAGCACACCCCGCTCCACCCTTCCCACGGCTGGACCATCTCATTTCACATAGCGCATGACTTCCGTCTCTTACATCAGCTGCGCACTTGGGAGGATCCAGACCCTGATTTAAGACACAGCTCTTGTGTGTGTTTGCAGTGCCATAACGCAATTTGTGTTTATCGTGAGACCAAAGACTTTGCAAGACGACCTGATTTCGGGTCAGCAGCTCTGATCTTGCAAGGCTGATTTTCCTCTAACGGACAGTTGTTGGGAGTGGAGACAGACTCCAAACTCCCCACAACAAGATATTACCTATCACAATGACACTGAAGTGTTCAGTGAGCCTTATAATTTGGTGTTCTGTTTGTTAGAAAAAGAGTGTCATCCCTTGAACATCTAATGTGATGAATAGATCTTCCATTAAACTGAAAATGAATGTGTGTTGTTGTGGAGTTTCCTCAGAATGAAGTAACATTTTCATTATTAGCCATGTTGTCATCTTTCTTGTCATTGTGGTGTTGTGTGGAAACAGTGGAGTGTTTAGAGCAGTGGTTTGTTTTTGCGATTCCTCCTCCTTCTCTTCACTCCTCCTCTGTTCTTTCCTGATGCTCATCACCACACTCTCATGCTCTGTGGTTTCCTGCAAACTGCACACTCAGCACTGTTGTTTCACACGTTTCAGCTCAGTTTTCTCATTATTGCCAGTGAGCAGCAGAAACATAGCGGGAAAATCTTCACAGGACAAACTGCGTATGAGCAATGACTCACTGCGAGTCAGTGGAAAGACAACATGTGCCAGGAAAGCAGAGAGCAGCGGTCGGTGTGTTCCTGTACTGCTGGGAGTTTTTTTCAGGCTGTTTATGGTTTAGTGTCATTAATGAGGGAATATGAAGTGCAGAAACAGCAGCAGGGAGGAAGAGAGCAGCCACAGGACATCTTTATGTGTTCTCTCATCTTTATGTGTTTGAAGGGATAGGGCAGTTTTTTTAAAAAAAAACTTTGATTTATTGCTGACTGTGCTGTGAGTGCCCCCTGTGTAAAGAACCTACTCAAGAAACACCGAGTCTATGCTATCTTAAGAATATGTTCATGTCTTTATCTCACTGTTACACAGACTGGAGTCACGAGTACACTGCTAATATTATAGTGAATCATAAGAAATAATTATTTCCCTACAGAAAACTTAACTTTGTAAATCACTCACTCTCCCACACCAAAGTCCATAGAGAAAATCAGTGTTTTTAGCTCATGGGGACACAGGAGTTAGTATGAGTAAGTTCAAATGTGACTTCCTGTTGGAAGGTCTGACTAACAGTGAGATAAAGACAAACAAAAACCGACTCATTTACTACATGGTATTTGTTAACTACTGATGTAACTAAAATCAGGTGGTGAAACAGTTGAGAAAACATGTAAACAGTGAAATGCGTCGAGAATAGTGTTGATGTTGAGACAAACACAAGTATCTGTGTTTCATCATCAAAATAAACTTCCTGATCGGTTCAACACATATTACTTCATTCAGAATGAGCAATAAACAAACAAGACTTGCAGGATGAACCATTATTTATACAATAATAGGAAAAACAGTTATTATCCAGATTCAGTTTTAAGTGTCCTTTGACCTATCTGTACCCTCCAGATTGAAGAAGCCTTTGAGAGGCTGCCAGGATTTAAGGAGGTGCATGTCATAGAGTTCAGGTAAGAACAGCTTTAACCTTCAGTGCATTGGAAAACGTTTACATGTATCTAATAGTTTCTGTGTGTTTGTGTGTATGTGTTCTTAGGCCTCAGAAGGATCTGGAGCGGTAAGTCTCTCTCTCACAGACACACACATACACTTCAGAGGCTTGACTGGTCAGAGGGTCGTGACCTCAGAGTGTGTCTCTGTCTTAAAGCCTCTTTCGCCTGCAGCTTCACTGCCACTCTGCTCTAATTTCCACTTAACATCCTTAACAACAGTTCATCGGCTCTTGAGTGGGATAAGTCACTCGCTGCTCACTGTCCACCTGCAGCTGCTATGGTCAGTTATTTTTATGGCTGCCTTGCCCTCCTCACTCTAAAGAATTCCACCTCCAACCAGTCTGACCACAAACAGAACTTCCACAGAACTGCATGTAGAAGCAATACACCCAGCTACAAATAATAATAAGTCAGCTCTTGGCATCTTTTTGGATCTTTACCAGCCATTCCCAAACTAAAGATTGTGGATCCTCTGAGGTTCACAGCCAGACCTGTAATGGATGGATATTTTTCTTTCTTTGTTTTGTATTTTATTTAATTAATCTTTGTGTAATTGCGACTTTTACCTTTATGTGATTGTGTATGCTATTCTGTTAATGATGTCTATGAGATGGCAGACACTCAGCACACTATAAAGATCATGAAAAGGCGAAAGTGTCCACAGTTATGGTACCACCACGTTACGCAGCTCAAGGTGGGGAGACACTTCACACGGTACACCATTAAGTCACACAGAGACTTTAGTTGTCCCCTGCTCCACCTGCTCAGATAACATTGCAGGGACATTCAGATCTCAGGGCTGTATTTTCATTTATTTTCCCTTTGGACTTGAAATAAATGTAACCTCCTTTTTATAAATATAACTCCTCTCTCCTGTCTGCTGCCACAATTCCACTTAACAAAATTGGGGGCTGTCCAGGATCGTTCACCATTGATTAGTTATTTATATGCTTGTTAAATATAAAACATTTTGAAAAGAAGTCTGAGCCAAGGCGATTGCTAAGTAATTTTTCTGTCCTAAGCATGGCAGCAACAGCAGTACGAGTTTCTTGGGTTAACAACCATTAGGGGTCTGAAAGATCTTAAAAAAGCTGAGCTTCTAGAAGTTGTTAGGCTGCTAAAGTTAACTGGTGTTAAATCACGTTGTAGCAATAATAAGATTGCTAAAGTGATAGCCCAACATTATCATGATGAAGCTGTGTTTACAAGCAAAGATTTGGATCAGTTTGCAGACCTGGCAGTGAGCCTGAGCCTAGCCCTTGCTCAAATATCGAGTTGAAAATCCAACTGATGGATTTGGAGAAGGAAGAAAGGGAAAGAGAAAGACAATTTGAATTGGAGAAATTAAGATTGGAAAGAGAGGAAAGAGAAAGAGAGACAGGAAAGGCTGGAACATGCATGGTTAGAGTTTGGAAGAGACGAAAGGCTGGAATGTACACGGTTAGAGTGGGAAAAAGTGAAGCAGTGTATGACCTGGTCCCAGAGGCCTACAGACAAAAATATCGAGGTTTCAGGAAAAATTAGCATCAGACAAATATGGAATTTGCTTGTGATAAAAAGGTATATTTTGAACATTGGTGTACATCTAAAAATGTCAATGACATTTGGTGTTAGTTTAAGATTTTAAAGGAAGGATGATATTAAGTCTTACCTTGATGAGAAACATACAGCCAGCCGCTATGATGCTGCAAAGTTAGGTGATGCGCAATCATGATAGGCAGCATCCCTTGGATCTCATGATAGGCAGCATCCCTCTAAAAGAAGCGGTGGAAATTCAGCACAAACAACATATGAAAAGACAAAACTGCCAATATCAAGAACAGAACTAGTGACACCAAGAAAGTGGTCCTACGTGTCATTATTGCAAAAAACCAGGTCATGTGTTATCGGAGTGCCATCACCTTTAGAATGAGAAAGAAGGAAAAGAGGTCTCACCCAACGCTTTAGCGAAGTCCTTTAAAGAGATACCCATTGAAACTGGTTCAAATTAATCATATTGTCCTTATGGTGGTAAAGAAGCTGACTCTTAATTAATTAAGTTAGTTCACTCCACTTTATTTCTGAATTTTCAATACAACAAAGCGCATAATTATCCATCAACAAAAAATAACTATTTACAAAATGAAATAAACAAATTTACATTGAGCACAAATACTGAAATGTTAGGCCTCTTTGTTGATATAAATATGCAGTATGTTTTGACCTGCTATACTAGGTCAGATAAAAGATAAATAACACATAATTTAAACATCATGAATTTGTTTTATTCTTTATTTCTTAAAATCTATTGTACATGTTTTACAGAAATTAAAAAATATGTTTCTTTATTTAATGACCTTTTCACAGCCTAAAGTGAAAGATAATCAACCGGTTAATAGATTATGAAAATAAATTGTTAAATGCAGCTCTAATCAAGTGACATATACGTAAGTGTTGACTCATCTTCTTTCCTCCTAGTGGTCTGGTGGTCCTGGTTCACTACGCCATCACGCTGGAGGTGGACAGCAGCGGAATCCCCAACAGCACACTGGACTTCATCTCTGTGCAGAACAACCTGGTGGAGAAAAGTTACCCTGGAGCTGCCGAGCAGCCCACTGTCGTCTACACCATCACCAACTTCCGCAACTACATAACAGAAGCGCTGCATAGAGATGACTTCATGACCAATGGCAGCCTGGAGACACCAGCCAGGCCACTGCAGCAGGAGAATGGTATGACACACAGTGAGAATGCCTTTAATGCCCTTTGTAGAAAAGCTCTGACAATAAATGTGTTACTCCATTGTTACTTAAGTGAGTCAACAAAAATGATCCAGTGACTGCTGTGCTGGAGCTACTATCATCCATTGTCAACTACTTATCCAAGATCAGGTTGCGGGGGTAGCAGCTCTAGCAGGGGGCCCCAAACTCCTTTCCTCAGCCACATTATCCAACTGTGACTGGGGGATCCGCAGGTGCTCCCAGGCCAGGCCAAGGAGGTATAATTTCTCCACCTAGTCATTGGTCTGCCCCCAGGTCTCCTCATAGTTAGATGTGACAGGAACACCTCCCTAGGGAGGTGCCCCCCTAGTTGGCATCCTTATCAGTTGCCCGAACCTCCTGAACTCGCTGCTTTCCACCGAAGGAGAATTGCCTCTACTCTGACTTACCCTATCTCTAAGGGAGACCCCAGCCACCTTTTTGATAAACCTTCGGACCCATGTACCTGCAATCTTGTTCTTTTGGTCATGACCAATCATTCATGACCATAGGTGAGGGTAGGAATAAAGATCAAGCAGTAGATCGAGAGCTTTGCCTTTTGGCTCAGCTCCCTTTGTCACAACAGTGCAGCAGAGCAAACGCTCCTGCTGCTCTGATTCTCTGGCCGATCTCATGTACCATTGTTCCCTCACTCATCAACAAGACCCCAAGATGCTTAAACTCCTTTACTTGGGGTAAAAACTCATGCCTGGATTTTGTGGGAGTGCAATGTGAGAACTAATGGGGAATATTACTCGGTGGTGTTGCCAATAAAAGAGATCACTGACAAGTGACATTTTCTATATTTCCATATGCCCGCCACAACTTTTGATAACTTGCTTAGCCTCTCAAATTTAACATGCCACATCCTACAGCACCTGGCAGTCACTCTTCATTTTCTGGATACAGGGATAAGCCAGCGAGCTCTGACAGCCATTTTAAAATACCCATAGAGATGCTTCTTCTTTGTTTTTATGACTGATTGGACTATTGACTGTATAGGATGAAATTGACTCAAAGTACTGCTGAAAGCTCTGTTCGTCTCTGTCTTTTGTGTAGAGCCTGCATTTTGCAAATTTCTGGCACAGGACTTTTAGTATTTGTGTTTTTGCACTGATGTATGCAATCTCATGATGTGTGAATGCACTTTTATTGACACTGACTGTTGTCACTGCAGCCGAGAACTTGTTGCCTTCTGTGAAACCGACAAGTCCACCAGCCAACACCTTCAACAACATGGTGAGTCTGAAATACACAAGAACTAATTAGCTGTTTCCTGTTGTTTGGATCAGTTTCAGTATGATATTTCTGTCCTCAGGACAATGTTCTAGCAGCAGAAAAGCCGCCAGATGCTCCGAGCCATGAGGTGGAAATTGATGACTTGTCCCTGAAGAAGGATGACTTCCTGTTTGACCCCTTTGATTCATGGAAAGGTCCTCAGAGTGGCAGCATTAGTGAGAATGACGTCTTCATATTTGAGGAGAGGACAACTTCTCCACCAACTGAGTTACTTGATAAGACGTTGGACCCGGAGCAAACAAATCAAGACAGTGAGAAGAGAATTTGTTTCATTTCTGGTAACTCTTCAGTGTCTGTCCCTAACACTAAAACTCATGTTTTGTACTTCACAGAAAATGAGCATATTGAAGATGAGGGATTTCTTCTCAGTAACACTCCTGATGTCAGTGACCACAACTCCAGAGGAGGGGCCCATTCAGCCAGTCCTGGTTCCTCAGTTGCCCCGCCTCCATCAACGAAACCTCAGAAAGGTGGTGAGAGCACAGTGACTGATGGATCTGGCTCTGGTTTCTCTGGAGATGGTCAGGAACTTGATCTTTGGTCATGGCAAACATCTGACGGAAACGGTTTTCACAAAGAGGGGGATGACAGTCGAGAGGTGTTACCTCCACCTGATCTGGAGGAGACTGATGAGGAAGTAGACCAGGACGAGGATGGGGTCATTATTGAGTCATCAACAACTAAGAAAGGGGGTTTGTTTGAGATGGGAATTGAACATACAAACACTCCTCCACTGCAGACAACAACATATCCTGCCTTTAGGGAGTCATTGCTGAATGGTGGCATTGAAGAACCTTTTCTTGATAAAGTCATGGTCACGCCACAAATTAACACTGACCCACAAAACTCAACAACAACTGAAGCTTCTGCATTCTCACCCAAAACAGCATTAAATGTTGAACTGTCCATAAAAACAGTTGAAACATCTGGCATCAATGAAGGATATACCTCGACAGAACCACACATGGATTTTCTGCCAGTCACAGACTCTCCTGAATTTGAGACTTGGACTCGTGAGGCCACTTTCTTTGTAGAACCAACTGAATTGGCAGGTGCGCTTCAAGAAACGTCTGATTTGACAGAAGTAACTACTTCAACAGTGACTCAGTTTCCAGTTGTTAGAGTTGGGTTGATCCCAACAGATGTAGCTGAGGACGTGGAAGTGATCCTAGTGGCTGAAGTTCCTCATACTGATGCCTCCTTAACCAAAGAGGCCCCTGCTTTTGCAGAGATAGCATTCAAAGATTCCAGCTTTAATACAGTCACAGAGGAACCACCAGAACTGGGGGAACTTGTGGAGATGCCCATAGTGCTGCTTCCAAAGCCCCCAGATAACCATGAGGTTGAGATCTTAGAGGAGCAGCACACAGGCACCACTGATCCCACAACAACAACAACAGCACAAGTGATTGAAGCTCTTGACACAGACCTGGTTGTAGATGAAGTCCTGGTTGTCACCAAAACGACCATTGCTCCCATCTCAACTTCATCCATAAGTTCAGACGACAGCAGCAGGAGCATCGCGCTCTCACTTGAGAAGGACTCACCTTTCACTCGAGTGTCAGATTCGGCCCCTGAAGACGAGGACCTGATTCAAAATGAACCTCCAAATTATGAAGCTGTTGAGGAAGTTCCAGCAAGTGGTCCGCCTTCAGCACCATCTTCAGAAACTTCTTCTACAGAAGGTGTGGGCATGACCTCAACTGCTACTTCACAAGCAGAAGCTTCAGAAGCTATCAGTGTTTTCCAGATGACTTCCTTACCACATGAGGTCAAAAACAACACCCCTGCTATTGACATACAAACTTCTGAGCGGAACTCCAACGTGCCAACCTTTGACGTTAGCTTTGACATGTTTCAGTACAGTGGTGTGGCAACTGAAGCAGAGAGCAGTGGCTTCTCTAATGGGGCTCATGAGTCAGAGTTGGATGCCCTTGCATTACCGACCCTCCCAGGCAGAGCCCTCACCGTGTTCTTCAGTCTGAGGGTGACCAACATGGCTTTTTCCATGGACCTGTTCAACAAGAGTTCTCCTGAGTACAAGGCCCTGGAGCAGCGGTTCCTGCAACTGGTGAGACCTCAAAAGAAATCTGGTTTCTGTAAATAACATTTCTCATTGTCACCATGCACTTTGCACACGCCTTTGTCTCTTTCTCTTACAGCTGGTTCCGTACCTGCAGTCCAACTTGAACAACTTTAAGAACCTGGAGATTCTGAACTTCAGGAATGGAAGTATTGTAGTGAACAGCAGAATGAGGTTTGGTAAGCCAGTTCCCCAAGGTGTCACTAGTGTCGTCTACCTGATCCTGGAGGACTTCGCAGACACTGCTTACCAGACCATGAACCTGGCCATTGACAAATACTCCCTGGATGTAGAATCAGGTAAAGTCATGGGTTTATGAAGGCTGATTAAAGCTGAGATCATGATCATGTTTTTTAGATTATAAGTTCTTCACACAGATGTTTGAGGACAAGTTTGGGTGTTTGTGGACGTTTCAGACTTCTCACCATTGTTATAAGTTGTCTCTGCTGCATGTTTGAATGCTTAGCCGCTTTGATGTGGTCAGAACTAATACCTGAGATAATCTGTGCCCACTACGTCTCTGTAGTCAGGACTGAGACGTGAGATAATCTGTCTGAGTGGAACGTGAGCAGCAGCAGGACACCGGTCTCAGTGTGAACCTGAGTCTGCTGAACTGGACAGATTATGAACCATCTCTTCCCTGTGCAGGTGAATACAGTGGACGTTAATGATCCAATCAGAGTACAAAGTTTTGAGTAGCTTTTACTCTGACTTTGCAGATCAAAGAATTTGTCCTCATGTCCTCCACTGTGGAGAAATGTTTGTGCAGCTGGGATGAGCTGTACTGTCACTTCCCCCATCAGCTCTTTAATCTGTCTGAGCCAATCAGAGGAGCCGCTGACTGTCTGATAACTGTAATCTATCAATGAGTCACCATGGTCCTCATCCTCTCAGTCTAAGGAACATGGATTCACAGTGAGGACTACAGTGTCCTCTCTGGGACATGTCTGGATGAAACGTGTCAGCTGTGTTTGTTTGTAGAGTTGCAGAATTTGTGGAAACTTTCCATGGGAGTTAACAGGAAATGTTCTGAATAGAAGGTTATGAATTTAAATATATTTATATATTTTATAAATTATATATTGTAGCATAATCTTTGACTAAAACAAATACAGTTGTATATCAATGCTATTCCTCAATCACAGACACATTGCACACTACTTACTGCAGGGCTATTGAGGCCATGCCTGTGCACTGTGCATTTTTCCATCACATCACATCATGGATGATTTCTAGAAACCTGTTTTTTAAACACACTCTCCCAAACCAAAGTCCATAGAGAAAACCAGTGTGGACACAGGAGTTGTTGATCCACTGCTGCCTCCATCATTAAGTTCAAATGTATTATTTTGTGACTTTGGTGTTTAGAAAATAATTATTACTTGTGATTTATTATATTATTATCATAAGTGTAATGTGAACCTCTTTTTAAGGGATAGGTCCGATTTCAGCCTCAGAAGAGACTCACTCTCATTGAAGAGAATATGGCTTTATCCACAGTTTTAGTCTACGATATCCCACAAATATGTTCACATGTTTATCTCTGTTAGATAGATTTTTCCAACAGGAAACAGAAGTTTGTAAATCACTCACTCTCCCACACCAATGCCCATAGAGAAAATCTGTGATTTCAGCTCGTGGGAACAGAGGAGCTGCTGGTCTACTGGTGCCCTCGTGTGGTCAGTTTGTGTCACTGAGGTCAACCTGAACATTGATTTCAAACCCTGAAGTGGCAAAATAAGACATTTGAACTAATTGATGGAGGCAGCAGTGGATTAACAACTCCTGTTTGCTGTGATGTAAAATTACAGATTTTCCTTCTGGACTTTGGTATGGGAGAGTGAGTGGTTTACAAACTTCAGTTTTCTGTTGGAAAAGTCTGTCTAACAGTGAGATTAAAAATGTGAAAATTGTAATAAAAATATTCAATGGTAATTAACAGGAAATGGAATAAACTGGAAATGTTCAAACTTAAAGCTTGTGAACTTAAATACAGTTGGCAAATGATATATTGTAGCATAATCTTTGGCTAAAACAACCAGATTTGATGCTAATACAGTTGAATATCAATGCTATTCATCAATTACAGACACATACATAACTCACTACTTACTGCACGGCTATTGAGGCCATGCCCTTTTCATGCATTATCACATGACATTGGTTGTGGCAAAATCTTAATAACACCATGGTGAGTGTAGAAATAAGGACATAAGAGCAGCAGTTGTCTTTGTGAGTTTTATTCTTCTTGCAAGAGGAACAGACAACACGGAGCATCCAGGCAGTCAGTGCAGTAGTTCAGGAGAAAGGAGTCAATGTTTGGGGTTTTATCACATGAAACAGCCCCCAAACAACACTGTGAGGAGCAGTTGGTTGGTCAGACAAGAGTCCAAGAATCTGCTGATACTAGATACAACAGGACAATTGAACCTTGGAAGGAAAAGTCAAGGCATATATTGGTATGCTGGTATGTTACAAGGCTTATAAGGAGACATTAGCTCATACATAGCAGTTTATACTGCAATTTTCCCATTACATTCCCTCCTTTTTATTATTCAGTAATCACATAGGAATAACCTCTTTCAAAAAATCATGTATACAAAAAAGAAAAAGAATCAGAAGACGGTATCATATATAAAAATTAAATTCCAAATATAGAGGTAAGCAAAATCAGAAGAATGAATATAAAAGGAAAAAAAAAAAGAAAAGAAAAAATGAGTAATTAAATATGTTTTTTGGCGCGATGCACAAACAGTAAGATGAGTGTTTTCAACCCATGTACTTTATGCACAGTAGAGGGTCACCACCATGGTTACTAGAACATACAATACATTTTTTACTGATTTTACTGTAGTGAATTGCCTTAACTTGAGAAATGGTGTCTAATCAAAATTTAGTTTAAATTTTGTTTAAAAATTAGTTCAAATATTGATTAGTTTTTGGATTACAAGTTTAAATTCTAGGTCAAAAATCAAAACAGGTATTCAGTTAGTTGTTTTACATCTCTTTTAATAAGGCAATTTCAAACATACAGTAACTAGAAATCCTGGGTTTAGTTACTGCATGTAATGTCAGATAAGGCATGGGCAAACAAGACTTATCTGATTATGATTATTAAGACTTATCTGCACACCTGATATATTAAAGTAGTTTTTATATTAGATAGATTATATTTGACATTATACTACAATTCACAAGAAATGTGATAAATTATCATAATATAATATCCATTGCCACATATATATTTGGGTTTCTGAATTTCTTCAAAACAAAAAATACAACAGTTAAATGTAGGTTTACAGTATATAAAGCAGTATTCAAACTCTACAGTGAGTAAATGATTCAATAATGCAGTCAAGGACTTCTTTTATCAGTGACATTTCAATAGAGTTACCATCAGTAGTCTTTTTGTTTCTTTTTTTTTTGTTTTACTCTTAAACTTTCTAACTAGTTCCAAGACAACACCCTCACAAACTCATGTCTCAACATTGCATTCCTATGAGCAAAAGTTAATTAATTATTGTAATATTTAATTTCTAAGAGTTATTTGGGTTACACTCCAATGTTTCTTACATGTCATTGATTCCTGGATTATTTAAATGTCATTGGTTCCTAGTTATATGCATATACAGTATGTGCATATATACATATATGTGAGAGTATGTGTAAGTGAGTATGTTGTATGTACAGTGTGTAAGTGTATGAGTGCATAGTTATACTGTACCGTATGAGTAAGTATAGATATATGTATGTAGTGTATGGTTCATTTTATTGCACTTCTTTTTTGGTAGTGTTGATTTCTCACGTGTTATAAGGTCACTTAAGGCATGTATAGGTAATAAAGGGTAAAATTTTGGAATAACATCAAATTTTCATCTAATTAGAAAACAAAAGCAACACAGTATCCCTTTAGGTATTGTCAACAAACTGACAGAACAACCACCAATAGATTGCGGTATTCTTCAAGTAATACCTAATTTATTTATTATTATAAGATTAAAAGGTCAGTAGTAAATATTAGATACAGAAACTTGTAAATAAGCATTTGTAATTTGACAGGTACAGTAAAATGGTAAAATTTGTAGCATGAATCAGTGTAGACTGTCATGGTTTTGCTAACTGCTAATTTAAAGGCTTCAACGAGAGTCAGTGTCTTGAACTTAGCAGTGGACAGGAAGAGGATCTGAGGACAGAACAGCATGATAAGAGCAAATAGCATATAGGTAACATGGCTACAGCCTATGTTAGGAAAATGTGAAGCAGAACTAACAACAAACAAAACCAATCAGCTTTCATCAGAAGTGTTTCCTGAATTTCCGGTCTGGTAAATTCTGAATTGCATCAATATACTTGGGTGAGAGGGATTTGCCCTCAGCTGTGACCACATGACCCAGAAATGTCACATTCTTATGAACAAACTGCAGTTTGGAGAGACTGGCTTTATCTTTCTCTGTGTTGTGACAGTGCTATGGTGTTTCTGTCACATTGTTCATGGGTAAGGCATATCATTAGATCATTAATATAATGCAATAATTCAGTTCCTTTAGTAAGCACAAGGGCTCTAAGCTGCGGCAGTGTACTTCATTGTAACAGTCTGGTGATTGTATAACATTTTCTCTTTAAGTTATACGCAATCCAAAACTTAGAATTTGGGTTGACAGGGACGGCAAAGAAAGGCATTAGGCAGGCTAACAACTTAAGAAAAACATAGCATTAAATGGAACTTTTAACAAGATAGCATATGTGTCCAAACCTTTGACTGGTAGTGTATGTGTGGTGTGTTAACTCGCTCCTTTGTGTCACAGTCAGGCATATTCACTGAGTCACCTCCCTCTCCTCCTGCCCCCACCAGATGTTTCTACAAGCTGATTCAATCAGCTTGTAGAAACATCTGACCATGCAGTCTTCTGGTTTATGGCCTGTCATGTCATAAAATGGCCATCTTCTTCTTGAGCAATCCTTCACCCATTGCCCCTTCTTTCCGCAGATGAGGCACTGGTCATTGGCGACAGCCATTCTGTGCCACTGCCTCTGTCCATGACTGGTCACAGTCCTATACATGGTTATGGCTGCCGTGTAACGTTCTTCTGTATCTTTTCATCTTTGGCTTTCTTCTTCTGTTGAAGTTGATCTTGGGCATTGCTCATCAAACTTGAGGTCACACTCAACAGTGCTTGGCAGACGAGTAGCCACTACTCGTGTTGAGTGCTCAGGACTGGCCACTTTGACCACTGGCAAGGTGTGTTCTGCACCATGGTCACCTTCATCCTCATCAGAAGGCATAGTTTTCGGTAGAGTAGTTGTAGAGGCTTTGAAGTTGAGAAGCTCAGGCTCTCCTCATCTCCGGTCTGGCCTTATGCACCATTTCTTCTGCCTCAGCATGTGTGTAAGCCTTGCCAGAGAAACGGCCGTTTCTCCTGATGATGCAGACACTGGTGGCACTGAGGGGTTAAAGGTGGAGTCAGGAGAAGGCGAAACTGGCACTTCCCTTCTAGGTAGAGTCCTCTGAACAATTCTTAAGGTCCTGGTGGTTGGCTTCTTGATGGTGGGCAGGAGTCGAGGTCAGAATCATGTTTCTATGGGAGTGGCACTGATGTTATATCTTTTGTGGGTGTTTTAGTGTCAGGCAGTGTCCGTGTGTATATTCTGCAAATGTTTTTGCAATTTCTTTCCCTACTTTCAGCTTCCTTCTTCCACATACTCAAACATTATTTTAACCTTTCACATTCTTAAGTTTCACCATTCCGTTTCTTTCTCTACTTTTTTCCTGTCATCTTTAGCCCAAGGACTAAACGCAAATCAGTTAAATGATCTATGCTGTTAAACTATTCAAACTATTACATCAAGATGTATTAGCAGGTAAACAAGATATGCTAAATGTAGGCTAGCTAGCATTTCATTTAAGAGGTTAGCTTATCGAGGTGCTACCTGGAATATGATGTTGTTTCTTAGATGGGAAGAATTCCACACATACATGGAGATAACATGCAAACTCCATGCAGAAAGGGTCTTCTTGCTGCAAGGACACTAACCAATACCCAACCGTGTGGCCCTACATTGTCTTGTTAGTAAATGTTGTCTCTGTGTCTCAAACTTGGAAATGATTCAGTTTCAATGTTTTATATATATATATATGGAGCAAAAAAAAACATAAATCAATAATGAATATAGTTGATGATTCATTTATTAATTGATTAAAAATCAAATAATCGTTGCATCCCTGATCATACTGTATACATAAGATAACCGATTTCTTTTTGTGTGTGTGCAGTAAGTTTGTTCCACTTTTCTACCTTTAAAAAACATTTATTTATTCTGTTGATTTTTTTTTTCCTACTTCCTGTTTGTGGTCCTCTCAGGTGAGGGGGCGGATCCATGTAAGTTCCAGGCGTGTAATGACTTCTCCAGGTGTATGGTGAATCAGTGGTCGGGCGAGGCTGAGTGTGTGTGCGACGCTGGCCATGTGAGCGTAGACGGTCTGCCGTGTCAAAGTGTATGCAACGTACAAAGCGACTTCTGCCTTAACGACGGCAAATGTGACATAATCCCTGGCAAGGGTGCCATCTGCAGGTCAGAGGAGATTTTACACTTTAACTGCCAAAAAAAAAATTAAAACATCTTTTAAATTGGTTCGATATGATATGAGTCTAAAAGTGAAGCAGAAAATGAATTATTTCAAACTAAAGCACTGAGTTTTTATTTTGGCGGTTTGACCGCAGGTGTCGGGTTGGAGAGAACTGGTGGTATCGTGGAGAGCACTGCGAAGAGTATGTCTCTGAGCCACTGGTGGTTGGCATCGCCATCGCCTCCGTGGCGGGTTTCCTCGTGGTGGCGGGTGCCATCATCTTCTTCCTTGCGAGGACACTGCGAGAGCAGTACGACGGCGAGGACTCTGAGGACCCGGTGAGGTGAGACACGAAGCTGACCATCAAACCAAATATTCCTAATTGGACTGACTCTGATTTAAGAAACATTTTTTTCTCCTCTTCCAGACGTTGTGACAGTGTGCCCACTCTGGAGCGCGCCACCAAATTCAACCGCATGTTTGAGAGCGATCCGGTTGCCGCACAGTACTACCGCCGCTTTGAAGACAACAACCTGCCGCAGTACTACAGGCACTGTGACCGTGACCTGCCAGAGTACAGCAACTCTGTGAGCGGCGAGGAAATCAAACACATCTACGAGAACATGACGCTGTCCAAGGAGGTGAGTCGTCAACATACAAGGTTGACGTATCATTACAGGATCATATGATCATTGTTTTTTATGTACACACTACCAGTGAAAAGTCTGGACACACAAATAACTATTTTGGCAGTCGACTAGTCATGAATCATTGGAACAATTAGTTGACAGTTACTCAGTGTCTCTTTTAAGCTACCTGCAGTTTTCAATCCACCTTGAGGTTGTTTTGGGCATGTGCTCACAATTAAGACATTAAAAATCCTTGATTCAACAATATTTCCTTTCATAAACATTGCTGCTGTTTAGGATTCTACTCTAAAAGGTAAATAAAAATGCTTAAATAAAAGAGAAAACACTGGCTTGCTGCAAAGTGCACATCTGATTCCTTTGTAAACATCTAGAGAACCTTTAATCTTTTTAGGACGACAGCATACATTTGATTTTTTGAAAAACAAGGTAATGTGTTAGACAGGAGTTAACATTCCTTTAAACTTTAATATGCCAGGAATGTAAAACAATCTAAACATTGAAGGAAGATACATACAAATCATGTTGTGTTTAGGGGTGGCACAATACAGATCTCACAAACTTTGTATATCAGTCTGATACAGTCCTTCTAGACCTAGATCTGAAGCTGTTAACAACACATTTGTGCCATTTAAAGTCTTTTCACAAACGTAATTCTTTATCTCTGTTACAAATATTCTTCTCCCATAACAAAGAAATAAACACCCCACAGTATGCTCAGCTAAAATGCTGTTGCTGATTTTTATTTACATTTTTACATTCTGTGCATAGAGAAGCTTTGGTATATAGAGCTTTTGGATTGTTTTGGATCTTTCACTTTTTTCAGTTCGTAATTCTGTCCAGTGATTTAGTATCGGGCCATTACGATACTGCATCGTATCAACTCAGCCCTGATTGTGTCTTGAACTAGTAGGTAAGAGTTAAAATGTAAACATGAGACCAATTAACATGAAAAAAGTGAACAAGAGTAACTTTAGACTGTGAAGTTGGATAATAACCCACAGTTGTTTTAAAGCAGGAGTCCCCAATTTGGGGCCCGCAGGCCACATTTGGCCCGGCTGCTTTTTTTTTTTACCCATCTGTGCCCATCTGTGCCAGCTGCCGGAAATTTCTGTCCCAACAGCTCGCAAGGGTTAGCTGCAGTAAACTTTTTGACAACAGTTGGCAAATTTTTTTTTTTTTTTTTCACTGAAATCGATTCCTCAGCAGGGTGCCTTATCTGTAGACAGAGAGTGATAGTTTTAAAGAATACAAAATTCATTATCATTACGAAACCATACATTTACCTCACAAGTTGGACCATACAACTGCTTTAAAATTGTTTAAAAGGCACAGTGTTACAAGGACACGTGTTATTGCTTAATTCACATTTTTAGTTAATTTTATGGTTAATCTAATTTTATATTTAGTCTTTGGTTGCTTTCCTTTCAAATATGTTTCTACCTCTCAAAATAAGCCATATGGATCTGTCATTTTATGAAATTAATACTGGTAATGTAAGCACAAAAAAGGAGGAGTTTAATTGCTTTAAACATTTACATTTGAGTTTAATGATAATTTCAATAAAATTTAAAGTGACAACGTCAAATTTGTTTTTGGCCCATGGCCCACCCATAGAATTCTATTTTGGCCCATTATAGGGAAGAATTGAGCACCCCTGTTCTAAAGAGTTGGAGCTTTAGGTTTACTGTACCATATTCATGTTAAAAGCCAAGACAACTCCGACTTTATCTTTTTAGCAAACTAGTTAACTAACAAGCTAAATATCTTTCCAAGTTTTGTTTTGACCTCTTGACCTCTTAAACAAGCATGTTTTCTGCAGGAGATCCAGGAGCGCCTGAGGATCATCGAGTTGTGTGCCAGGGATCAACACTTCGCAGACTTTGTGCGACAAACACAAGTGTGAGTAAATGTAATGTCTTGCCAGCGACCAAGAGATGGCCAACACTCTAGATATTAAGTTTATACATAGTCTAGACACATTTCTGGAAAAGGCTCTAGAATCACTAGAGTAATCATTGTGATCCTAAATTTTTAACGTGGCATGACGAATTTGAATGTTGAGGTTTTGAACTGTCTAATTACAAAAATAAAATGGCTGCCTAGTTGTCAATTTGTTTTGGACAGACATTATTATTCCTTTGCATGTGTCCCTTGATTAATATTTGAAAGGCACAGGGTAATAAAATGTGTTAAATGCAGAAAATAGATTATTTTTAAGTAATGACAGTAGGTAATTAACATTTTACTACCCCTGCACCTTTCAACTATTAACTATTTCAACTACTAAGTTTTTTGTTTTTTTCAAAGGTATAATCGTGTGTGTCCAATAAATTGTCACAATTGACAATCAGGCAGCCATTTTGCTTATGCTAATTAGACAAAAACAGCGTGTGGTAATTATTATTAAGTCAGGTTCAAAACATTTACTGAAAAAAAAATGTGTAGGATGCACATTTCTCATTCAATTTCATGAAAAATTAGATAATTTTTAGTTTGATGGCAGCAACACATCTCAAAAAAGTTGGAACAGAGGCAACAGATTCAGAGATTCAGAGAATCAGGAGGAATCTCTGTGTGCAAGGGACAAGACTGAAAGTCAAAACTTGATGCTTGTGATCTTCAAGCCCCGAGGCGGCACTGCATTAAAAACAGGTATGTTTCTCTACTGGAAATCAATGCATGGGCTCAGGAACACTTCCAGAATTCACTGTCTCTGAACACAGTTGACCGTCCAATCCACATATGCAAGTTAAAGCCGTATCATGCAAAGCAGAAGCCATATGTGAACACGATCCAGAAACATTGTCGTTTTTTCTGGGCCAAAGCTCATTTCAAATGGTCTGACAAAATGGAAAACTGTTCTTTGATCAGATGAATCAAAATTTGAATTTCTTTTTGGAAACTATGGACGCTGTGTCCCGCAGATTAAAGAGGAGAGGGACCATCCAGCTTGTTATCGGAGCACAGTTCAAAAACCTGCATCTCTGATGGTATGGGGTATTTTTTTCCAGCATCAATGCTGAAAAGTACATAGAGGTTTTAGAGCAACATATGCTCTAATCTGGACAATATTTCGGCAAGACAATGCCAAACCACATACTTTTGGTAATGCACAAAAAGTTTGTTTATTTGTAACATCAATTTAAAAAATTATTTAAGAAAATTGATACTTGCTGTCTCAAAAGCAATATATCAGCATGCAAAATATTGCGACATTTCACTGCATTGATTAAAAAGGATGCTTTTTTTTTTTTTTACTTACAGACATAGTCGTTTATGTTAGTTTGCCTTTGTCTGTCCTCAGATTCCTGGAAAGACGCAGCAGCTCCAACATGTAGTGACCACAGTGACAGAGGACAGCAGACGTACAGTGTCCTGGTAACCAGTGATGTCATCACTTCATCTCTGCTTCTCTATTTCTGCCTTCACCTTTGATCTCCTGGGGAATGGGGGGGGGTCTCCTGGTTGCGTCTGAGTTTGGACTCTTGTCCTATGTTGGATACAATTTCTTCCTGTACTGAACCCACCTGTCCCACTGACCTTTGACCTGTAAATACTCGTGTGGTTAGCTGTTTCCTGTTTGTCTTACTCTATATTCTGTCGCCTCAGCTCAAGGCTTCTCGTCTGTGACTCCGCCCCATCAGTGCCTTCACCGCTTCTTTGGGACGTGACCATTTTGCAGTACTTTCAAATGCTCTGACGTTAAATCTGCGTTAAGACAGCTTGCATCAATAAAAAAACGCCTCCTCTCTCTTTTTTGTTCGTCCAGTAAGTCTGCTATTCACACAACTGTTTACATTTCTGTGTCTCTGTCACATTCGTCAAATTAGATTTCCGACTTTTAACGTAGATTTAGAGAAAAAAAACTAATTGTTTGTATTGTTGATTTTATGTGCTAATTCTGACCTCGTTTACACCACTTTTCTTTGTATAAGAGATGATGTGTTTGCTGACGTTAGTGTCACATTTTAATATGCGTTGAAGTTTTTGTTCTTCATTTTTTTTCCCCTCAAGCTGTGACTTCACATCTAGATAATAAATATTTGTTTAAAAAGTTACAAAGGATTGTAATGTTGCTAAACACATTATATCACAAAAAACACTACTTGTTAGGAAAAAATTGTAATGTTACTGTAGAAAATGTTGTAATGTCACAAAACACGTAAACATGATCACATTACTTTTTTTTTTTAAATAAAATATTAATAATGTTCCAGAAACATTACAAAATGTTATAATGTCACAAAACATACAACATAATCACAAAAGACACGACATGTTACATTTCTTTTTATAAAATGTAATGTTTCTAAACAGGGATCTTTCTATTTACTGTAAACTTTCTGCTGTTTGTAGAAAGTGAGAAACAAGTGAAGTGAGAAACTTGTCA
This sequence comes from Brachirus orientalis, assembly GCA_016785285.1. Classification (NCBI taxonomy): domain Eukaryota; kingdom Metazoa; phylum Chordata; class Actinopteri; order Pleuronectiformes; family Soleidae; genus Brachirus; species Brachirus orientalis. The sequence continues at coordinate 85,088 of JAFBJR010000057.1, read as the reverse complement.
GAGGAATGTTATCGATTTCAACAACGTGTTTGTGTGTGTGTGTGTATGATCATCATGACGACTTGCTGACAGCAGAGTGTTTGGTAAAAAAAGGGATGAAGCTAGAGGAGATGTCATGTTGTCATCACCTGTGGTCCCTATGCTCTTCTTCATTTCCTTCACTAATAATATTTAAAGGAATAGTTTTATGAGGTATGTGTGTGAGCTCCTGCAGTTCAGTTCCACCATGTTTGTGGCGCGCTGACAGATCCTCACCGCTGTTGATCACAATCAAAATGATGACGTATGTCATCGAGGAATAAGGAAGGAATGTGAGTTTTTCTTGTGTTGCGACGTGTGTTCTGCTGTTGCTTCAGTGGAAGCTATCGACCATATGTCTGTCAGATCCAGACTATTTCCTGACCATACCACTGGTCTCTTTGGTGTTGAGAAACGGGAAGTGAGCAGCTACTCGCCGTCACAGCATGTGTAGCGCTTACCAATTCTGGGATACTATGTCATCTCTGTCTGTTGTATAACTCCAGCAAGAAATAATCTGTTTCTCTTTTGGTGGTTTGGCTTCATGGCCTTTTCACTTGGACCAACATGCTGGTGTTTCCCAACATTGCATTTCATTACCCACAATGCCTGGCTGCTATGTGTGTGGTCATGGTTTTGTAACATCTTGGTGTTATGCAGATAAACACCAAAAACTTAAAAACAAAATCTTTCTGTGCCAGGCTCTGAATGAGACTACAGCCTCTGACATCACAGGTGATGATGTCACAGTGAGTCATCACAGCAGCTGAATTCACTGACATCACTTCCTGTTTGCAATGAACAGCGTCACACTGATAACCATCACTGTGTCACTGAAGGGAGCGTAAAAACAGCAACTTTCTCTATGAGGTTCTGAATGAGGCTCTGCAACCTCTGACAACAGGGATGATGATGATGTTACAGTAGGTCATCACAGCAACTGAATTTACTGATATGAGTTCCTGTTTACAGTAAACTCAGCAGCTGTGTCTCAATAGTCAAGGATGCATCCTCCAAGTGTGCATTTGTCGTCCGGATGTCAACAAAATACATCACTCTGTCATGTTGTGGGCTGTCCCAATTGTCACACAAATTGACATAACCCTTTATTACACCTAAAGAGCGGACTTGGTCAAGCCTGCATAATTGTAAACCCAAATGCAAAAAAAAAAAAAGAAGAAAATGAATATAAGCATATAAATAATAATTAAATATTTAAATATAAATATAAGTTTGTTTCAAAAGTAAATATAAGTTTCAAAAGTTGAAGCTTTTGTATCTTTTAACACTGACAGGGACTTACTTTTACTATTAATTTCATGCTTCTAGCTCGCAAGAATTTATATTTGTGGATTAAAGAGAAAAGTTAAGAAGCTTAACCAGGTTTATTTGACCTGGTCAAACGTGTGTGTTCTATAATACTTCATGTCCAAAATTATCTGCTCCGAATAATTAATAACTATAGAGTTGACAAGATGTTATTGTTGTAGAAAATGTTTTAGTTTTGTACAAATTTTATGTTTTCCATGAAAACTAATAAAATTGGTACAACACAAAACCAGAACTAACTAAAAAAATATTGAACTATGAAGTTTTGGCTAATTATGGGTAAAATTAGTAAGCAGGTTTTGAGGGGCAGGAAGAACTTTGTTTTCAGACTTAAAACTGTGGAGGGCAGCGTTTAACCTCTCAGTGTTGAGACTGCCAGAATTTATTAGGATAAAAGAAGAGGTATTAATGACTTGTGTGGGTTAGACCGTCTCATTTCTCACAGCGTCTGACCTCCACTCCTTCAAGTGTGCAGCCACTGGCCCTGTTGGCAGCACACTTGGAAGATGCACAGAGACACAGCTAGTGTCACACTGATAACCATCACTGTGACACTGAAGGAAGCAAAATCAGCAACTTTCTCTGAGTTTCTGAATGAGACCCTGCAGCCTCTGACATCAGAGATTGTGGCAACCTCTGGAAGTGATGTCACACTGGGACTACTTCTGAGCGAAGGATTTTCACAACAAAAACACCTCTGCTTGTGTTTACAGTTTGGTCGTTGTACGCAGTACAAACTCTGCTGCAGCTTCACACTGCATGAACGTGGTAGATCATTGGCCATCTGTGGTTCAGTGAAATTTCTTGATCGTGGATGGTCAGTGAATGTCTTGTGTGAACATGGAGCTCTCACTTCTTTCTGATGCATTCAGGAACCTGCAGTGTGAAGTGGAGAGTGTCTGTGGTGTTTTGGGGGATTTCCTCTCTCTGAGAAGGCGTTTACTTCTCCCTGGGCCTCACACGCTCCTCTCCTCATGTAAACTGGCATGGAAAATAAGCCGCCCTCTTCTCCGCTCGCCGTTGGGGAAGCTGACATGAAGTGGGGGAGCTGACATGGTGGCGTTGGCCAATTCGGGCGACATCTGCAAACACTTTCCACATCAGTGCAGCAGCTGAAGTCAAGGAGAAGAAAGTCTGTTTTTGCTTCTCTTCTCAAAGGCCCTGAAGTACCATCCACTCTGAGAAGCGTTCACTGACCCTCTGTAAATCTGACATGTCTTCTCTTACACCAGTTCAGCTGTTGTAAGGTGTGAGTCCACCTTAAAGAGGTGGATTATGAACAAATATGGCACTGTGAATGGAAGTGATTAAAGTGTCCCTGAATGCATCTCAGGGACTACAAGCTACAGAGGGTGAGGTGAGGGTGCTCATCGTAAATGTGATGATGAGACTCGTCTTTATTGAGACATTATAAGTCACGGAATATCCTCATCTGAATGTCTTCATCTGGGTGTCCTCTGAACATCTTCATGATTGTCCTTGTTGTCTGATTGTTCTAATCATCCTCATCTGACTGTTCTTTTTAGGAGCCATGTTTCAGTGGGTATGGTTTGTTTGTATTTGTTTATTATATGTAGGAGTGTCACTATAAGGAGGGACATAGAGGAGGAGGGGTAAGAGGGAGAACACTACAAACTCGGACTGTGCCAGTGCAGTCTTCCTATGAACGTCATCATATGGTTGTCCTCCTCTCAATGTCTTCATGAATGTCTCCATTGTAAAGTCTTAACATTCTCTTCATTTCATCTTCTTTTCAAAATCCTCTTGTCTCTCTGATTGCCCCCCTCTGAACGTCTTCATTTAAACGTCCTCATGAGTGTACCTATTTCTTACACTGAATTGACTATTAGTGTCCTCAATTCTTACTTTGACTGTCCTCCTCTGAACATCTTCATGAGTGTCCTGCTCTGAATGTCTTCATCTATAAGTCCTTGTCTGAACGTTCTCATCTGGACATCTTCATATGAATGTCTTCATCTGACTGTCCTCCACTGAACATCTTCATGAGTTTCCTTATTTCTTCATCTGATTCTCACTCCTCTGAATGTCTTCATGAATGTCTCCATCTTGAAACTTAGTCTTACCATCTTCATCTGGACATCTTCATTTAAAAATCTTCATCAAATTGTCCTTCTCTGAACGTCCTCGTCTGACTGTCCTCCTCGGAGAGTTTTCATGAGTGTCCTCATTTCTTCATCTTATTGTCCTCATCTGAATGTCCTCTGAAAGTCTTCATGATGACGTCACATCCTCGCCAGCCCTGAACCATTGTGTGATCATTTCTCTTGTCTCTTCTTTTGCTTCACAGCAGCTCCTGAACGTAGCATAGTCTCAGAGTGTGCATGCAAATTTTCCTCTTCCTGTCTTGTCACTTCACATAAGGCTTGGCTCTGTTCGCTCTCTGACTAAAGAAGGACAGACGCTGCACAAGTCTCTGGGAAAACTGCTCATTATTTCACTACCATCAGCCACCTAAGAACAGGCACACAGCTACTCCACCAATGACACCACAGTTATGACTGAGATGAGGTGAAGGAGAAAGTCAGAGGTCATTGTCTGCAGTGAGGGACATCATGTGACACAGATCAGCTCATACTGAGGTTGCTTTTTCCAGCTTAGCTTAGAATGAACCTGTTAGCCACAAAAATGAGTCATACTCAAAATGTGTGATGCCATGATGTGGGAGCAGGAAGTGTCATGTGTAAACGAAGGACAAACATTTTTGCTACGTTGGCAAGTAAGAAACACGAGAGTTTGACATAAGCTTTCGAAAATGTGACGAGCCTTCGACATAAGTTTGATGAGTTTGACAACAGTTTGATGAGAGTTTGACATAAATTAGACAACAGTTTGACATACTGCAAGTTTGAAAATGTGAGATGTTGACAAAATGTGACACAAGTTTGACAAGAGTTTGTTTTAAGTTTGACAAGATTTTAACATAAGGTTGATGAGAGTTTGACAAAGGTTTGCGAAAATGTGACAGGCCGTCAACGTAAGTTTGACGAGAGTTTCATAAAAATGTGACAATGCTTTGACATATGTTTGACAAGGGTTTGACAAAAGTTTGATGAGAGTGTGATGTATGTATGACGAGACTTTGACAAAGTGTGACAAAAGTTTGACATTAATTTGATGACATTTTGACATAATTTTGACAAGATTTTTACAAATATTTTACAAGTTTTGACGAGAGTTTGATAAAAGTGTGACGAGTGTTTGACATATATTTGACAAGATTTGGACATAAGTATGGGGAGAATTTGATTTACATTTGATGAGATTTTGACAAGTTTGATGAGATTTTGACAAAGTGTGACACAATTTTGACGAGTTTTTGATGAAAGTATGATGTGAGTTACAGCCCGGCTCTTAGGCTGCAACACAAATTGGAGAGAAGACGAGGTATGATGCAATATAACTATTTATTTACAAATTAAGAGAAAATATATCAGTTTCAGCGATCAAGTTAGTGTATGCATGTGTGGATGTGGGAGTACATGGATACATAAACCAAAAACAAACAAACAGCCATGTTGAAGCCCACACGGATGTGGTGTGTGTGTGTGTATGTGTGTGCGTGTGTGTGTGTGTGTGTGCTGGTGGCAAGAGGGAGAGCCCCTGCATCTGGAGGAAGGAGGGTTTTAAAACCACCCGACACCAGGTGTAGCTTATCAGGTCAAATAACGTCCCCACCTTCCTAAGCCTGAAAAAGAAAAAAGAGGCCAGGGAGTTTGACATAAGTTTGATGAGATTTTAACCAAGTGTGACGAAAGTTTGACATCAATTAGACAAGAGTTTGACATACCGTAAGTTTGAAAATGTGACAAAAGTTCGATGAGAGTTCGACATAAGTTTGACAAGAATTTGACAGTGTGACAAAAGTTTGACAAGATTTTGACATGTTTGATGGGATTTTGACAAAGTGTGACACAAGTTTGATGAGAATTTGACATTTGACAAAATTTTGACAAAGTGTGATGAGATTTGACCCAAGAGTTTGACCCAAATTTGAGTTTAAATAAGTTTGACAAAGTGTGACAAAAGTTAGATGAGAGCTTGACATAAATTTTAGTGTGACAGTGGTGTGCAAAAGGTGTGGATGATGGAAGTTGAAGATGAAGCTCGTTGTTTGTTACAGATCATCACTGTTTCAAACATGGTGGATGTTAGGAGATGCCTTTTCTTCTTTCCTTTTGAAGACTTTGTTTTAAAATCAGTTTATTTAGAGGTATTAAGGTTGACACCAGGTGACAGTGGTCAGTCTAAGGTCAGTGAATGCTTCCCTTCAGTGGATTATTTTAAACAGTGAAAAGGTTGAAAAGTGTCTGTGCCTGAGTCTTAAAGCTGTTGTCCAGGCCTCCGTTTGAGACAAAGGCTTCATTGTGCAGCAGGAAGAGGCTGCATCGCCGCCGCTGCACCACCGTCTGACAGAGGTTATATAAACACCACTGCATTTCTCCATTTCTGGTTTCAAAAGTCATCACCGTGATGTGAAGCAGGTGCTGCGTGGGCTTTGGCACAACCAGTCAATGTCTGCACCCTGGCAACAAGAGACGCCTAATTGGTTTAAGAGCTGTTTGTTCCTAGGAACAGCTGAGCCAATCAGCTGAGGGCAAAGATACTCTGTAAAAATCTGTTCAGTCAAACTCAGGGGGATTTAAATCTTTAAATAAAAACAGTAGGACTGCAGCTGTCGATTATTTAAGTACTCAAGTAATCTATCTATTATTCTGATGATCAATCGAGTAATTGGATAAAAAAAAAAAATAACACGACATTCTACATTCTGTAGTGTTTTTCTTGGTTTAGTTTGTAGTGGTCCCATAATTTTACGCTTTTTGTTGTGTCTTACACTGTGTATCTTCCCCTTGCTCCCTGCTGCCTTCATCTCTGTTGGCCATCCTTCCACACTTCAGTTATGTTAGCAGTGTAAGCTAACTTCATTTTAGTGATAACCAAGGCTCTCGAGTTTGGAACTTAGCGTGGAGAGAGATGAGAAAGTGTTGATGAGCAGGGGGGTGTGGGGTTAGTTAGTGTCTGAAGATCATATGTTAATCTAATAAAGTACAATTTCCACTAACCCAAATAAATTGTTTTACTTTTGCCTTTCAGAACAAAAAGGTCTTGTTTCTTGTTGAGGACGTACAGTCAAAACATTTAACACACTGGGGGATCACTTGATTGTGTTTGTTCATGTTAATAAACAAGAACAAACTATAAAACAAAGAGGGGTGTGTGGAGGGGGGTTGTAAAGGTGCTTCGGTGAGATGGTGGGAGTGAAAATCAAGCTTCAAAATAGTTTTTATTGACATCACTGTGAGCTGCATCAGCGACAGCAGCGTCTGCAGCGTGTGTGTGTGTGTGAAACCCGCTCTGCTCACAGACATGCATGATTTTTTTGCCTCCTCTTTCTCATAATTTATTAGTTTCTTTGCATCGTGCTTGATGTGCATGAGAGGCTGCGTCACATCGGAATCATTGGCTCATTTGTTCCATCTGGTGTGCAAAGACCTTTAGAACAATATGTGCTTTCACGTCAGTATCTCCAAAAGTCTCAAATAACACAAGAAAAAGATGCTTGATTTGTTGTTAGTCGCTTTTGTGAGAAAAAGTTGTTAGAGACTCTGAATACCTGCTAAATATAGCTATGTTCTCAACACGGAAACAGCTGTAAGATGTGTTCCACACAGCCCTGCCCCTCCAAAGTTCCTGGTAATCTGAGAAGGTACTAAAATTAAGGTACTAAATTTAAATGGCACGTTTCCACCTAAATAACCCGGGTAAATATTACCCTGGTATTTTGGTGTAAACGTGCCAAGGTTTTTTAATTACCCAGGTAAATGAAAAAATGAGAACACTAATGAAGACAAAATGAGGACACTAATGAAGACAAAACTATGGTGGAAAAGGGCCTAATCTGTAACTGAAATACAGTAATTACTCAGGCGGTACACTGCCCAGATGCACGAAATGTAATACTGTATTTAACGATTACAAATAATTTACCTTTACAGCCCTAAAACACAGTTTGTTTGAAAGATACACAAAACAACCTCAAAAGAAAAAGAAATAACTGCAAAGAGACTCAAAGCAGCCAAAAAGAGACATAAAACAATTTCAAAGAGACACAAATCAACCACAAAGAGAGACAAAACAACATCAAAAAGACATAAAACAGCCTCAAAGACACACAAAACAGCCTCAAAGACACACAAAACAGCCACAAAGACACACAAAACAGCCACAAAGACACACCAAAGACACACAAAACAGCCTCAAAGACACACAAAACAGCCACAAAGACACACAAAACAGCCTCAAAGACACACAAAACAGCCACAAAGACACACAAAACAGCCACAAAGACTCACAAAAGAGCCTCAAAGACACACAAAACAGCCTCAAAGACACACAAAACAGCCACAAAGACTCACAAAACAGCCTCAAAGACACACAAAAGAGCCACAAAGACACACAAAAGAGCCACAAAGAGACACAAAACAGCCACAAAGACTCACAAAAGAGCCACAAAGACACACAAAACAGCCTCAAAGACACACAAAACAGCCACAAAGACTCACAAAAGAGCCACAAAGAGACACAAAACAGTCACAGATGCAAAAGAGCCACAAACAGATACAAAACAACTAAAAAAAAGAAATACAAAACAGTCATAAAAAGAGAAAATAGCCACAAATAGACACAAAAGAGACAGAAGGAGACAGAAATCTGTTTGGTCAAACTCCAGGATTTATATCTGTAAATAAAAACAGTGACCCTGTTTTATATTTCAGTTTCCTAAAATAAACATCTCCTTTTGTCTTTTAGTTTGTGGAGACGGTTGATGTGAACAAAGCTTCAGATGAACAGATTCAGCTGAATGCGGCATTTTAGCTGCAGCAGAAACAAAGAGCCTGGTTCTTGGCATTGTCTTGTTCTGTCTCTATTCGGCGTCTTCTTGACTGCTTGACTCAGCTAAAGGGGTACCTGAGGTTTTATGGCTCCATTAGCAGCAGTAACAGTGTTACATGTTCCCTCTGGCATTGTTGAGCTGGTTCATTAGCACAGAGCAGTGGGGTACTGTTGAGCCTCAGAGCGATTTGGAATAACAACATTGTTAATTAATCCTCGCCACTATGTGACCATGTGTGAGTGTTTACAGTCTGAGAGAAGCCGCTCTGCTGCAGAGAACAGGAGGAGGAGGAGGAGGCGTGTTGAAGGACATGTGGCAAGCCGATCGCGTGTTTACTCATTAACACAAGGGAGTTTAATGAGTTACAGATGTGATTGTTTGAAATATTAATGAAGAAAAATATATATATAAAAAAATTAAGTAAGTAAGTGATACAAATTAAAATGATATGAAAAATAGGTAATAGTAAAACGCAGAAACTACCACTACAACTAAATGAGCTACCTGAGCTAGCTATGCTAAATAAGGTAGTGCTGATTTGAGCTAACTCAGCTAAATAAGATAACTGGGCTTATTTGAGCTAACTGAGCTAACAAAGCTCACAAGGTTAATGGAGCTAGTTGAGCTAACCCGATTGAGCTAAATAGGCTAACTGGGCTGATTTGAGATAAATAAGCTAATGTCTGATTTGATTGGACTGCACGAAAATAGCCTGACTGGGCTGATTTGAGCTAACTGAACTAACAAATCTCCTGGAGTTTGATCCAACTGACCTGACACCTAAATAAGATGAGTTTGTGTTGTGACTCTGACAACCACAAAGAGACACAAAATGACCTCAAAGAAATGCAAAATGACCACAAAGAGATGCACAACAGCCTCATAGAGACACAAAAACAAACACAGACTTGTGTGTTTAGTCAGAAACATGAAGTCACATTTCTTTCCTGTCAGACGAATATAAAGTGGAATATTGTTGTTCACTGACATTCATTCACATTATGTTTATTTTCCTTCACTGCAGAAACATGAAGTGTCAAAGTGTTAGTGGAAAACAACACAGGAGACTGTGTGTGGGGGATGTGAAAAGCAGTGAGGGAGTAAAAAATAAAAAAGAAAAGAAAAAAAGTCATGTTTGAGAGAGAACAGAGGGAGGGACGAGAGAGAAAGTGAGAGAGGATGGGCTGTACAGTATGGAGGACAGTATAGGAGCTGATGATGTCATCCAAACCACGCCCACCTGCCAGGGCTATAGATGGTGGTGTGTCAGGGGTCCAGCTCTCCACAGAGAGGGCGTCCGCGTGCTGAACAAGTCCTAAGAGCTACCAACCACCTGCAGGGGGAGACACTTAGCGAAGTTGTCCAGCTACCTGGTCGCTCCTTACCTTCGTCTTCATCCTCGTCTTCATCATCATCTTCTTCATCATCGTGTCTTGGACGCTGGAGTTCAGAGATCATGACGGGCACTGATCTCCTCCTGCTGTTGCTTGGGGCAACGACTCTGCTTGGGGGGGCAGCAGCTCAGAGGAGCCGAGGTGGGTCACATGACCAAGAAATAACCCCAACATACAACACACACACACACACGACATAGAACATGTGTGTGAAACACATGTATGAATGCGTGAAGTGATTCCAGAACAGCAGAAAGAAAATTGCAGTGAACGAGTGGTGTGAATCCGAAAGTACAGAGTACAAAAGTACAAAGTCATTAGCGTGGACTTACATTAATAGTTTAGAATGTGAGTTCACAGTCATGTTTGTTTCTGCTCACTCAGCGCTGAAGTCTCTCCGGTGTGTGTGTGTTATGAGTGCGTGTGCGTGTGTGTGTGTGTGTGTATTTATACAAGTGTCAGTGATTGTGATGTGACTGCACAGAGTGTGTGTGTGTGTGTGTGTGTGTGTGTGTGTGTGCGTGTGTGTGTGTGTGTGTGTGTTATAGTTCAGAGGGCAAGACAGATCCAAGAGCAACAGAGGGAGCGAGAGCACGTGTTGAGAAAATGTTTCTTTATATGGAAGTTTATACACACACGCACACTTATCCTGAGTTGTGTTTAACAATGTGTGTTGTTAGGTTATCTGGACTCCTTGTATTTATACTCAGTTCTCTTTGGTGCATCAGTACTCTCTGTATTTGTACTCAGTTCTCTTTGGTGCATCAGTGCGCTGTGTATTTGTACTTGCACTCAGTACTCTTTGGTACATTTTGGTGCATCAGTACTGTGTATAATTATACTCAGTACTCTTTTGTGTGTCAGTGCTCTGTGTATTTATACTCAGTACTCTTTGGTGCATCAGTGCTCTGTGTAGTTGTACTCAGTACTCTTTGGTGCATCAGTACTCTGTGTATTTATACTTAGTATTCTTTGTTTCATCAGTACTCTGTGTATTTGTACTTAGTACTTTTTGGTGCATCATTACTCTGTGTATTACCACTCAGTCTGCAGTGAGATCATTGTGACGGCTGTTGACCTTAGACCTCACAGTCATGTCAGGAGTCAGAAAGTGGGCGTGTCCCTCTTGTCTGCTGGTGAAGTTGCATGAATCCACACGTCCAGCACGTTGGGACAAACCCACAGAAGACAAATGTCTTCATTGTCCAACACAAACAAACTTCAGATTTAATACACAATTTCACATGAACATTTAACTGTAGAGTGACATGTGTACTGTTTGCAGTATAAATACTGCGTACTATTTACAATCCTGTAGTAAAAAGTGGATTGCAAACATTTTTAAATGGTCCTATCAGAAACCAGAACCAGAATCACATGTTCATGTCTGTTTCTTTCTCAATCGAGACGTTTATTTTTCTTCACTCTGAAACTTTGTGTTCTTGTTAAAGTCCAGAGGTCAGAGGTCAAACTGCTGAAGGACACATGTTCTTTAACAAACTCATAAACACAACAACACACTGCTACTACACACTACTAGTCACCACTACACACGGCTACACAGTACCACACACTGCTACTCACTAGTACACACAACTACATTTTGTAACTACACATTACTTCAACCTGTAAATAAACACACTACACACTAATACAAAGTATTAGTGTGCACTACACACTGCTACAACGTGTAACTACACACTAGTACACAGTGTTACTACACACTAGGACACACTATTACTCACTATTACACACAACTACAGCCTGTAATTGCAAACTACTACACAGTATTACTTGCTACTTCACACAAATAGACACTTTTCATCTCTATCTTCCACTGCTCTTCCTCAGTTTTTTTCCATTTATAACCTCCTGTCTCTTCCTCCTCAATTTTTTCGTCTCTAACTTCCTGTCTCCCCCTTCACCTCCTCAGTTTTTTTCCATCTCTAACTTCCTGTCTCCCGCTCCTACTCCTCAGTTCGTCGTCAGAACATGAAAGTTCGCATTAATGCAACTGGTGACACCATTGTGATGAAGTTTGTGCGTCCGAGTCCTGACATGAAGTTGGAAGGTTATATCCTGGGATATGGGAGCAGCGTCTTCTCCAAACAGTTCATCCAGCTGCCAGAGAACGGACAAACCTACGAGACGGAAGTGGGTGAGTCTAGCTGTGGGTGGGGCTTCACTTGTCGGTGACAGGATGGGATTTTTATTCAAATGTATTGTGAGTTTTAATCATATTTCAATACATCACACACACATCACTAAACATCAACATTTAGTGAAAGAAAGTGTGCATTTATGAGTTTTTGAATGTTTCAATCGCTGAGATAAGCAGTAGGTGGTGCTAAATGTCTTCTTTTTTTTGAGCAGAAAGAAATGTTGAATAAAAGCAGCAAACCTCTTTTTTCTCTTTATAATTCAAATTGGACTTTTCCACATGTTCCTGTTTTGGTCTGGGCTGCATTCATGGTCGGCAGCAGAATCCGACATCCCAGTCTTTCATGTTTCTATTGAATTACGTCAAATTAAAGCTGGGAGAGACTTTTCGTTTTCATCTCTCATCTTTGAAACACTTCATATGGTGTTTATTGTCCATCCATCAGGAGCTCAGGCAGGAGGTTGACCACACCGCTGACTCTGTAAATTGACTGCTAACTTCTACCCTTCACAATGAAAGTGAAAATGGTTCAGGACAGAACATTTTCTATGTAACTACAAACACAAACTCTACGAGGCAACGAATGGGCAAGCAACAGGTGATTGATGAGGTCAGCGCGGGGGGGGGGCATGTTTCCACCTGTCATGTGTGCACAGCTCTGAGAGAAGACGAGAAGAGTTTGTTTTAGCTTCTCTTAAATTCCTGCGTTTTTCAATGAGGTCTGGTTTGAACATGATGCATTCAGGTGTAGGGGGAGTAAAAAAGAACCAGCAAAGCTGCTGCTTTCATCGTCATTCATCACTTACACATGAATCATCTCAGACTGTCAACACTCACAGAGGTCAAGGGTGAAAAGATTTACTGTCACTAAGTGAGAATTTTGGAGAACAAGATTGACGTTACACTGTATTGTTTGATTCCTAAATTTTAAAGGGACCATTCAGGTATTTTTTTAGAAGTTCAGTTGTGTAAAGTCCACAAGCTGCAGCAAAAAATGTCCCAGCTGAGGAACCTGAGTCGATCTACGTAGAACTCCAGAGACTTTTATTGTGAAAGACTGTGTGTTTTGATTTCAGACGCTGAGCCTAAGTACCTAGTGGCAGTGCAGCCAATCCCAGTCAACGATGTGAAGAAGCACTGCACGGGTACGTTAACCATTTTCTGTTAGCTTCAGAACACTTCCTGTTAGCTCTAGACCACTTCCTAGTAGGTCTCACTCTGTCCTCACCTTTGCGTGCAGGTAAGGTGAACCTGGAGAAGCCTCTTCATCTGGTCATCGGCTCTGTCAGCCCCACAGCGGTTCTTCTATCCTGGGGAAACTACCTGAAGACACCGTATGAAGGGAACATCATGAACGAGTGTCTGGAAGATGGGTGAGAGCTAGGACGATGATGATGATGATGATGATTCATTAACTCTGTCCATGCTGTCCAACCTCTGACCTGTGTCCTCTGTCCTCTGTCTCCAGGTTTTACACCATCCGCTACCGGGAGAGAAACAGGAAGTGGAATTACCAAACATGCCCGACCAGTGACACCGTCATTGACAACCTGAAACCCAACACTCCGTACGAGTTTGGCGTCCGGTCCAACAACGACAAGCACAGCGGCTCGTGGAGCAAACTAGTCATTCACAACACCAACATGGGCAGTAAGAAACACAACTGTTTTATTACAGTGTACTTAACTGGTGCATGTCAAACATGAGACTGGTCTTTTTCATTGTACAGTCCTACATGTTGCCATGGCAACCTCATTCTTTCCTGTCGCAGATGTGGATTCAAATAGAAACCAGATGACTTGAATCTGAGTCAAATGGTTTCTGATGTTTCTACTTGAATATGACTCTCAGCTCATTATTAAAACCATAAAGCAGCTTTTCCTGAGGGCACTTAAACACACCATCTGCTTTTCCACAGATAAAAACAGTCAGAAGACGTTTAAGCTGCGAAACACTCTGGCCAAGCCCCTGGTACGTAAACATATCTTTATGCCCTTTACAATGGTGTCTGTACAGATATGAAAAATCCTAATGGTCCCCGAACTACAGTTGCCTGGAAGCTCAAACCATTATTTTATATATACCCATTACAGAGAAATCTTGAGATGAATTCATATTTTTGAGAACATATTTAAAATATCTGAAACACTTACAAATCCCAAAACTTTATTTTATAAGAGTCATGGCTGTAAACCATTTTTATTGTTAAGCGGTATGACAAAAGTTTGATATAAGAAGTCATAAAATGTCAAAGCAATTCGCTCTTATTTTGAAAGGAAGCGGTACGATATAGGATAGGTGGATGGGTTGATTGACTACTGTGTCTGGTCAGCTGGTAACTTGTTCAGGAACCTCCACGTCTCTCTTGTTTTTAGCTGCTCAGCAAAGGTGACATTTGTTTTGAGTATTGAAAATGTGTTTCACTTTTTTTACATTTGTTTTCAAAAATGTTTTCAAAAAACAAAATTTCAAATTTTGTTCATTTGTTCCAGAATTAGTAACAAATATTTCATGTTTAGTAAATTGTTTTTAAAAATATAAATTTGTCTCAAGCTTTTTAAGTGTTTCACAGTTTTTAGTTATGATTTGCACTTTCAGGCCACCGTTTTAATGTTTCATAGACATGATTTTTAAAGACCAGCTGGCAATCTTTAATTAAAACAAATTTCAGTATGTACTGTTTATTTAACTTTAAAACAAATATAAATTATGATTCATGATACTTGTTTGTGTGGTTGTTTTGCAGAAGCCTCCTGGAGCTCACACTCTCTTCCCTCCTCGTCCAGGTGAGATCTTCTCTCTTCTCTCAAGTTCAGGCAGCGTTTGTTTCTGCCTCTTTATGTTACTGCAGGTTTCTGTTTAATAGCTGTGCAGGTATGTGGAGTGGGTTGCTGCATTGTCATGGCAAAGGACAGGCAGCGTATTGAGGTGTATCACAGAGGTGTTGGGACAATTTCCATGTCTTCTTTACTGTTCATTGTTTAGATTGAGTCAGTGAAGGACTCATGCGTTAACACAAGGTTTTGAAAGTCATAAAAAGTCTGGAATTTTGTGTGAAAGTCTTATAAGTCTTATGAATCTCATTGTCATACAATCAGTTTTTGTGAGTGAAAAGATTGTGAATTCTGCTTTTATAGTTCTGACCGTGCTGTTGGTGAAACATGTTTGCGATTTTCATATATTTTCAAAACGTTATTTTTCCGTAGAACATAATTTACTGCAAGTTCTGCATTCATTCATTCATTTATTCATTCTACAGAATGAATTATTCAACTAATCGATTACTAAATTAATCGTCAACTATTTTGATAATTGATTAATCAGTTTTTTAAAATAATCAAACCAAGTTCCTCTTATTTTCTGGTTTCTTTGCTTCATATAATAAAGAAATAATTAAAACAATCATTTTGGTTTGTGGACAAAACAAGACATTTGACATCCTTCATTTCCAGGTTTGACAAACACTGATCATTTTATGGACACAAATTGCTAATAAAGTAATCGAGAAAATAATCAACAGATTAATAGAAAATAATCCTTATTTGCAACCCCAATTTACTAATTCATTCAGTTCATTCATTTATGCTTTTACTAAAATTAACTTTCCTACTAAACACAACAGGTACAGTCAGCACACAAGTATAAAGCTACAAGTCAAGGTCTGCAAAAAATGTTTTCTGTTCTTGAAAAAGTCTGGAATTTTTATTGGGAGAAAAAAAGGTCAAGCACCCTGTAACAGATCAATAACTAAATGTTTGCTGTTATTGATCCACCTGATTAATCAGTGTGACTGATCAGCTGTGGTGGTGTCCACAGCTCTGCACAACCGGACACAGCCACAACTTCCTCCTCCCTTGAAACAGCCTGGATTCACTGGAGCTTCACGCACGCCGTTTGGTGATTAAACACACACCTACACACACACACACACGTTTGTGCTTCTATCAAAGTGAGGACCCTCATAGACATAATACATTTTCTAGCCCCTTACCCTAACCGTAACCATCACAGCTAGATGCCTAACCCTAACCCTAACCTAAACCCAATTCTTACCCTAACCCTAAAACCAAGTCTTAACCCTGAAAAAGCCATTGTAAGGGGTGAAAAAAAGGGAGGACCAGCCAAAATGTCTTCACTTTGTCAAAATGTCCTCACTTTGTAGGAATTATACGATTTTTGGTCCTCACTCTGCAGCAAGCACAAGAACACACACACATCTCTCTTCCTTTGATTTCAGTCTTAAATCTGTTATTTTCCCTTTTTTACCCATTTCCATTTACTCTTTTTCCTTCTTCTTTTCTCAAAAACTGATTTAAAAAAACTGTCTTATTCCCCACAGCGCCCCCCAAGGGTCAACAGGAAACATTAGCTCTTCCCGCCGTCAATGAGCCTAAACGTCCTCACGCGTCACTCGGTAAAAAAAGATGGATGCTTGTTTTATTTCGGCAGCTTTTTTTATTTTTACCTGCTTCAGCTGAGTGCAATGATGCACCTAAGAGGGGGTGGGGTCTTGGGGACATGCAGCAGTTGTGATTGGCCGCATGCCAGCATGCTCTTACTCTGGTTAGAAAGTAGTCACCCTCACTGACTGTGGTGCCCTCTAAAATTTGTATGACAGCTACGATGCCCTGGAGGAGTTCGCTGGCCGCCATTTTTCTTCTTACGCTTTTTTCTCTTGTTCTTTCCTCTCACATCACAAACTCACATTATTATTATTATTATTATTATTATTATTATTATTATTATTATTGATCAGTAATTGATCAAAACATATGTTTAAACTTTAAACTAGATTTTACTTTCTAAAAATCTCATGATTTATTCATGTTTCACTAAAGTCTTGGTAAAAGAATAAAAATAAAAAATGTTTGCACAGAACAAAATTATAACAGGATTTATTGCATCTTTCCTCTGTCCATTTGTCTCCTTTGTCCATCTGTCTTCACTGTGGTTGCCATGTTTGATGTGTCAGCATTTTGGTCATTCCTACATAGAAACGACAACACAAGTTACTCTGCACATTTATTTCTCACTATCCACACTGTCCTGTCTTTGTTGTCTCCTCATAATGTCTCCTGGACTTTTCTGTGCTTCTACGAGGTATGAGCCGTTGGGACCAGAGTTTTCTTATTAAAATCTATTAGATAAATATTGATCTGAGTCCAGGACAAAGTCTTCTGTCCTTCAAAGAAGGACATGTTTAAATCCAGATTCACTCTGAAATAAAACCTAGTTCCCATGACGACCGTACCTCTGTCCTCTTCTGCTCCAGATAAAGGAAACTCTATTAAAAACAACACCAAGCATCCAGTGGATCCTCATCCCTCTGTCCTCCCCCGACTACAGCCATCCTCCTCCTCCACCACCACTGCCTCCCCCCTCACTAACTCACATGCCCACAGGGAAGCAGCGTCGCAGGAAAAAAACACTCCTACTAATGCGGCAGCAAAGCCTCAGAACCCTACGGGTAATTTACTCCTCACTTTATTTCTTCAGAAAAGTGGTGTGTGTAAAGGGTGAAGGAATGAGCTGCTTTCAACCTCTCACTATGTTTGATGTATAAATATTTAGTCAAGTACATTTAGGCAGTATGTTGTTGTCCTGACCAAGGTCTGTCTCTAAACAGAATTCCTGCTACTTGACAGCAAGATAATGGTGGACAGCTTTGAAAAGAACGTCCTGATTATCATGGGACTTTATGGGACTTTATCTGGACTCTCTGTGTCTTTAATAGGGTTGCAAAATTCTGTGACTTTTCAAAACTGGAAACTTTTCATGAGAGTTGATGGGAATTAAGTAGACACTTTAAAATATTTAGGTAAACCACTCACTCTCTTACACCAAACGCCATAAAAGTGATCTTAGCTCACAGGGGACACAGAAGCTGTTTGTCTACTGCTGCCTCCTGTGGTCAGTGGTCATGGTTTATGTTACTGAGGTAAATCGCAATTAAAAATTTCAAAAACTGAATTTAGCAAAATTACATGTTTGAACTTACTGATGGAGGCAGCAGTGGATCAACAAGTACTGTTTTCTGTGATGTCGTTAGCTGGATGTATATACATAGTTATATCATTCTAAATACACAAATTAATCTGCATCATGGTTTTTTAATTGTATCATCTTGCAAACATTTTTATATTTGTATGTTATCCAAATGATCCACAATTTCCAGTTAATTCTAATTAATTCCCATGGAAAGTTTCTTATTTGGAACATTTCCCAAATTTTCATATGAAAGTTCCCATGGTTCTCCAGCTTCCTCCCACAGTCCAAAAACATGCAGATTTGGGGATTAGGTTAATTGGACACTCTAAATTGCCCATAGGTGTGAATGCGAGAGTGAATGATTGTCTGTCTCTATGTGGCCCTGTGATGGACTGGTGACCTGTCCAGGGTGTACCCTGCCTCTCGCCCTATGTCAGCTGGAGTTAGGCACCAGCGCCCCCCCCCACGACCCTCAGTGGATAAAGCGGTACAAAATGAGTGAGAGTGAGTGAGTTCCCATGGTAAGTTTCTGGAAATTTACCAAGAATTCCCTGCTCCTTTGCAATCATAGCCTTTAATTCTTTATTAAAATCTCTATCAAACCTCAATCAGTTGAATGTTGTTTAATATTTTCCAGGTTGAGTCTTGGACAATTGATGTTCCGCTGCTGTTAATCCAACACACTTTATTCCTGACATGCTGCGAATTTCTTACGCTCACCCATGTCTCTGTTTTTGTCTCACTAAACCTTCTTTCTTCCTTACAGCGTTTAGCAAATTTCAGGACAGATTCCCGCTGCTGAGAACAGCTCTGGCCAGTCAGAGGCTGAACAGTGACAGCTGGGGTAATGGTGACCTCATGCTTCCTGCATTTCACTTTTCCCTTCCCTGCTGTTCATCTACCTCCATCTTGTTGCGTTTGAGCTTTCGATTCACGATGCAGAAGTGTTTTTGTCCACAGGAATGTCTGCTCCACTCCTGGAGTCATATCAGTTCATTCCATCCAACAAACATGTGCATGCGTCTCAAAATCTTACAGTCATTTTATCGCCATCAGCAGCAGCTTGAATGACCGTAGTCTCCTGAGACTGTGCAAACTTCATCAGTTCATTAAAAGGCCCATTTATACTCGGTGCGAAAGATGGATGAAGCCTTACATTCATACTTACAGGGGAACCTATGTGGATGGACAAAACAGAGCAATACCACCCAAAATGGTTAATAAATAGTCCAATTAGGAAAACGACAAAGAAAATCTATACAGGCTTTTAAAGCAGAGGTTTGCAAGTTTTGGTTGTTTTATTCGCCCTTTCCTCTACAGAACTCCCCCTTGTGTCTGCCCCTTTATCCTCATTGTCATAAAAACTCACCACTTACGCTCCTTCCCCACTTCTGGCTCTGTGCCATGGGCCATGTTGAAGAACAGCCAACAACCACCAAAAATAAACCAGCAACAGACATCTTTCATAAAAAATGGTTGAGGAAATGCCCTAACAGCAAAAACACCAGAGCAGTATCCATTTTTCACGCTTTTATGTTTTTCAATTCTTGCCATTTGTAAAAAGGTCCTCATCTTGGAAGCTAGTTTTCTTCTAACAGACAGCAGTGGGTAGTGGAGATAATCGACCAAAGTATATTATAAATGTCTTGACCAAAATCCCAAAGACAGTCACCAGATGCAGAGCATTCTGCAAATCAATTAAAGTGGATGCCATGGGCAAAGTGGCTCTTAAAAGTTGGCCTACTATCTTAAACTGAGTCAGCACATTTGGTCCTTAAATTTGAGAAACATGGTCCTTGAAAGTCCTTGAATTTGATGTCAACCATGGTGTGGGATCCCTGAATAAAATAATCTCTTCAACAGTTAATTGATGCCTGCGACTTGGTACTCAGTACCGCCCTCTCGAGCCATTGTTCCCAACCTGGGGTCCAAGCTCCCCTCAGGGGGGCGCCAGAGATCACATGGGGGGTGCAGAGCTTTGTCTACTGGTATCACCCAAATTAAAAGCCATTTTTTGGTCCCTCTTAATTTATTCGGCTATTATTACCAACACCCCTGTGACCTCTTAACTTCAGCTACCATTACTGGAAGAGCAAGACTCAACAGGTCAGTTAGAGGCTATACCTGATCGTGCTTCTGTTGTCAACATCTCTGTAACAAAAAATCATGTCTGAGAAAGCAAGGTAATATCTTAACTGATCTTGGTTTTGATATAAAAATACACTGTAAGAAAACTGCTGTTTTTTGTTTTTTTTTTGTTTTTTTTTTGCATAGAAATGTTGAGAGTATTAACTTTATTCTTAGTGTGTGTGCATGGACAGGGGTTACGGTTGAGGGGCCTGGTTTGTCTTGGGCACAAGCAAGGGGGAGCTTCAGAGAAAAAAGATTGGGAACCGCTGCTCATCCATATGTAGGTTAGTGATGGAGAAAACGTTTGGGACATAAAATGGAGGAGAATGGAGTATAAATGGGCCTTTAGACTAACGTCATGATTCTGCCTTTCTGCTGCTGCTTCACCTGCATCATAAATGCATAACATCACATTGTAATTCCCACCTTCAACTCTGTTTGGTCCTTTAGGTCAAAGCAGAATCCTGAATCCAGCAGCCCCCAAATCGTTCAGGCCTGCATCAGGAAACCCTGTTTATCCCCTCTCTAATGGCTTCAGACACTCTGGGTCATCTAGACCCAGTAACTCATCCCCAAACTCCCGGACACTTGGGGGTAATCGTCCTTGTCTCCTCTCTTTGTGAAATTTCCTTCCTGAACAAAGTTTCCACTGGTTCATGAAACAGTGTTTTATATCCAGAGGAAAGAAAACAAGACTGAACCAGTGTTGGTTTATGTTTGTGCTGCTGAACGCACCTCACAGGTGAACAACTGAATGAGTCACTGACTAATCCAAAAAAAATCTGAATCTTTTTCTCATCAGTCAAAGGCGATCTGAAGTTGGTCTAAATATCTGAAACATCCTGTCATTCTGATAAAAAAAATCTTGTAGACTCATTTGGTTGTTCTTGTGTTGCGTTCAAGATCCAGAGACAGCTCTTAACACTCACTTTTGTTCCTGCAGTACATGGACAGCTCCACCGGGGCATCTCCCCGCCTAAACCACTGTTATGGCAAAGAAACCGACTGGGTAAACAAACAAACAAACATGTTTGTGTTTGTGTGTTTCATCATGTGGGTGTTTGTACCTCCATCCTTGTCTTCCATCTGCTCATCCACCTGTGGCACACTGTGTTCTCTTGTCCTTCCATCCATGTTTGTCCTTGAGCTTCTTCAAATAATCAGTTTGATTATGATTATTTGACTCACAGGTGATGATGTCCCTGTATGTCCATGTGGTGGCGCTGGTGGGCAGAGTGCTTCACTCTTTTTTGTCTCTCGTCTTCCTCCATAGAAAAATGTTTCTGAATATGTCATGATGCTTGTTTACATGTTTACAGTTCTGTTTTTGGTGTTTGTTTACACCCACATTAACACCTGTCATTCTGTTGATCAGATTAAGATTAGTTTGTCTCAGAAGAATAAACACTGGCACTGCAAGGTTGTTAAAGATGGGGGAGGCTCCTCCTCTGGTTCCAAATTTAAAGATGGCTGCCAGAAATTTGATTTCCTGTTATAGAGTAAAGTGATAGTAAAATTAATCATTGTCATACCGAAATAAAGGACATTTTGTTGAAGCAAAGACATTTTGTTAAAGCAAGGACATTTTGTTGAAGTGGAGACATTTTGTCAAAGTATTTAAAAAACGTACTGAACCATTCCACTCAGTAGGAGCAGGATTTATACAGACGATGTGTAAATACAGTAATCGCAGTGATGTCAGCAGGTTCCTCAACTTTGCACGTTAATGTTTGGAAAAGTCAGTCATGGTGGATGAGTGTGAGACAAAACAAGCTGTAACGTCTGTTTTTCCTGCAGCAGTGAATGCCTCATTAACGACAGTGGACAGTAAGTCTCAACTACCTGACAGATTTGGTGTCTTTAGGTTTAGGCATGACTGACACTCGACTTCAAGAGAGAGATTTTTAATTTTCAGACTTTTTGGGGGGGTGAACAGCGTCAGCTAGTTAATATGATTAACTGGTTATATTTAACCACTGTTTGTGGACTGTGCTGCTGCTGCAGCCTCTGCTTGTTGTTGACCTGAGCTTCACCATGTTCAGATTAGGCCTCACGCAGTCGTCTCACAATGGCGTGCGTACAGCTGGTTACCTCGCTTTGTGAAGGCGAATGTTTGTGTGTGAAAGTCAAACCTGTGTTTATTTCATTTGGTTTTTGTTGTGTAATCACAGAAGGTTGAGTGGTTTCCATTCTTCTTTATTTACGTTTGAGAACAATGGATGGTTCAGTATGGCTCCAGCGTCTTCTGCCGTCACACATTTACATGTGACTGATTGAGAGGAATGTGTCTGTGTTGCTTCATGTTTCAGGACTCATCCAGTTTTCATGTTCCTGGTGCTGCATTTATTTCATTTAAGTCTGGAAGACGCTCAAGTCCCTGATTGTGAAGAATCTTGGCGTCCCTCTGTAAATGAAGGGGGGGAATGGGTAAGGGGCTGGGGTGTACTTGGCTGCAGGTTCTGCACTTGAGTCTGAGAAACAAGTGGTATCCAACCTTGTAAATTTACACTGGAATTGTTAGTGTTTTCAGGTTCGTCTGTGTTTTTCCTCCTGAGAAAGATTTAGGAGATTTGAGTGATGTGAGCAGAAAACACACACTGAGGTGTGATGTCATGTGTGTCTCACACACACACAAACCCTGAGGTGTGATGTTATGTGTGTTGTGTTTCAGTATCCCCTGTTCGTCCCATGATTCCAATGAACAAGAGACCAAACCTGGTGGGGAACCCTGGAGAGACAGGTAATGACCAGCGTCTCTGGTTACTATAGAAACACACATTTACAGTATATATATATACATATAATACATGTTGTTTTATAAATAATTGTTTTCTGTCAGACAAAGTCAACAATTTCAAGCAGACGGACAGTGTATCAATCCTGAAACCTAAAGTCCTGCCAGCCACTGCCAAACCGACAAAACAGGAGCGGAGACCGACCACGACGACAATGCCACAGACAACGCCAGGTGTGGACATTGGCCTCCTGACTCTAGCCTAATCTCCTGCCCCCTTCAGCCCTGACTCCCATTCATTTTACCTTGGGATGCGTGGAGAAACATCACATCCCAAAAGTTTAGCTCCAGTTCAGATATTTCACCTCAAGCGTCTGAAGGAAACCATTCTACTTTTGCGAATTCACTGGCAACCAATACTGTGTGAGTCATCTATAATGTTTATTGATTATTAATGTTTCTTCTTTCAGCAACTCGACAGGAAACGTGGGAAGACTCAGACCTCTTCAAGTCACAACCAACCTCTGACCTCGATGCCCAGGGAAAGAAACGTTACGTTGGTAAGTGACCGTTCAGAGAATCACCCAAACCTGCTGGTGTTGGTGCTGAATTAACTCTGCCGGCTTCCCTTCCTCAGCTCCTCACGTCATCTACCAAACAGGGAAGAGACCTGACGAGCCATGCTCCATCACTTCCTCCCTCAACTTCTTTCCAGATAACGAACACAGTAATGCGAATGTCACAGCTCCGCCAAGGTCTCCACCTTCCAACCTAACTGTGGTGACAGTCGAGGGATGTCCATCCTTCATTATCCTGGACTGGGAGAAGACAGACAATGACACCACTGGTAACAGAGTCTGTGGTGTGTTAAGGTCTGCTGAGAGTCTGCTGAAATACACATAATTCTCTTCTCTCCTCAGAATACGAAGTCATCTCCACCGCTAAAGGACCTGATGGTGAACAGATTTCCATCCTGACCACAAACCAGACACACACGGCAGTGGAGAACCTGAAACCCGAGAGCAGGTGAGGTCAGAGGTGAAAACACGCCTCCTGACACAGCCAATCAGAGATGGTGTTTAAAGAAAACAGGCACTACAATCCTCGTCTTTATTGTGAAAGACCTCAGAACATGAGGAACAAGTTCCACATGCTACTGCTTTTTCCTGCTCAGACGACATTCAGCTGTACAAACACGTCGCCGCAGTTATAGGGCAGAGCCCGGCGCCACAGTGACAAATTCAGGAAGTCCAGTAGTAAAACTAAATAAAACAGTCACAGTGGTTTTAATAAATGAAGAAAGGAGCTGAGCTCACCATGGAAACAGCAAAGCACTGTCCACTGTTAAAATAATCTGGTGAAGTAAAAGTGTTTTGTGTATTGAACAGTTATGAGTTCAAGGTGAAGCCTAAAAATGAATTGGGAGCAGGTCCACCCAGTGAGCCAGTGTCCTTCAACACCGAGTCAGGTAACGAGACAATCATGGTCAAACTTGTCCAATCATAATGCAGTGAGGTGATGACATCATAAAAGTCTCTGTGTTTTCTTTCTTTTCCTCAGCTGATCCTCGTGTGAGTGAGAATGTGTCAGGTAAGTTCAGTCAAACATACGATCATACAATGGTTACATAACAGCTAAGTGTCGCCATGGAAATGCTCCCGTCTCTGCAGGTAAAGATGCCATCTGGACGCAGTTCCCCTTTAAGACAGACTCATACTCTGACTGTCATGGTAAACAGTACGTGAAGAGGACATGGTATCGTAAGTTTGTGGGTGTCCAGTTGTGCAACTCGCTCAGATACAAGATTTACCTGAGTGACTCTCTCAATGGTAAGTGTGGCACCACGTATATGACCACTGTGGCCTCTTGAAACTTCCACTCACCCATCCTCTCTCTCGCTCTCTCTTTCTCTCTCTCTCTCTCTCTGGTTCAGGTAAATTCTACAACATAGGGGATCAGACCGGCTTTGGAGAAGATCACTGTCAGTTTGTCGATTCTTTCCTGGAGGGAAAAACAGGCCGTCAGCTCAGAGCCGACCAGCTGCCATCCAGACCTGGTAAATACCTCAGTCCAGCTGCCGTTCAAACCTGGTACATACCCCAGTCCATTTACCGCCTGGACCTGGTACATATCTCAGCCCACTTACAATTCAAACCTGGTACTTATCTCATCTCAGTCTAGCTATCTATCTCAGTACAGCTAAGGTTCAGACCTGGGACATACCTCAGTCCACTTGCTATCTGGACCGTGTAGTACCTCAGTCCACTTATTGTCCAGACCTGGTACGTATGTCAGTCCAGCTACCCTTCAGACCTGGTACATATGGCAGTTCAGCTACTGTTGGTACGTACCTCTGTCCAGCTACATGCAGATCTGGTATGTACCTCAGACCAGCTACTTTTTTACCTTGTGTGTTTGCTTATTCTCAAATACAAATTTATAGATGATACAACCCAGTGTATTTTTTCTAAAATTTGCAATGTGAGTCCAAGCAGCACAGTTTTTCCTGATGCTTATTGAAACTTTTGCTGCGATTTCATCATGACACAGTCTGATTTGGTACAGCATGGAATGGTAAAGCCATGGGTCAAGTTTCAACTGAGAACAGTGCCTTTACTTTGTAGGCGGAATCTGGGCTGTGCCTGATTTTGGTGCAATGACAACATCAAAAGTGACACAAAAGAGAAAAATGGAGGACATTTAGCAACTCTTTTTTACCTGCTCTATTTGTGGGCATTTGCCTTGACTTCCATGGGATATTTACACCGATCACAAGGGAGTGACATTTTTCTGTTGGTCAATCAGCTGTCGTGTAGGTGGAGCCAGTCTAGCTCCACCCTGACCATACTGTACCACTTTACTCTGATGAGGACTTGATACCAATTTCTTTTAATAACCATCCCTAGTCTTTAAGCCTGTGTTATACTCTAGGCAGAAAACAAGGATGTAGCCTTTTGTACTCTGTCATCAGAAATCATGAGTGCAGTATAGAGTCAATTGTCCAATCAGTAAGGAAAACGACAGTCTCTACAGGCTTTGAAAACTGGCTGCCAGAGCTTGCTGGCTTATCCCTGTAACCAGATTCTCTGTGGGATGCTAGTCAAAAGTAACGGCAGACATACAAAAATATTGAAAATGCCGCTCATCATCAATCTGTCATCTGCAACACCCAATGCCCCATTAATGGGTTGACTTACATTAAGTGGTCTTACATTCCACCATTATGAAATCTGCTTGCGTTATTTTGTTGGTGCCTGCAAGTTGGCACTTGCCACTGCCTTCTAGAGAAAGCACTGCTTTAACGTTCATACCAACACATAAGATGCTCGGAGGTCTATAGCATAATGACAAAGAAACCGTTCGGGACAGATAGACAAGTGTAAATGGACCTTTACACGTCTGCAGTCTCTATAATCCCAGAAGCTTGTTTGAAATTCTGTGGCTTGTTTGTGCTCCAGGTTTCTACCGAGCTGTACGTCAAGAGCCCGTCTACTTCGGACAGATGGGAGGACACTCCCACATCAGCTACGTCTCCTGGTACGAGTGTGGAACGCCCATTCCTGGAAAATGGTGAATGGACTCGAGTGTTGAATCCTCCTCACAGGAGCCTGACGGTGGATTCGCTGCAAAGGTCATACAAAAATCTGATGGGCCTCCGAACTCTGTAGTGTCAGGCTCCGCCTTCTTTACGCGGTGCTGTAAAAACATCTAAAATATACTCGTCAGGGACTTTGTAACGAGAGCATTTTTTGAAGTATGGATAAAAAATATGCCTTATAGATTTATCAAACAAATAGAAGAGAAGAAAATTTGTGATGTTTGGTTTTCTCTCTGCAGTGAAAGCAACCAGCAAACTCACGCCACATATGTTTTAATTTAAAGGGAAACTGGCTCTTGAGAGCACGTTTTATTTATCACTTTCCATTATGAGTTTTTGTGGTGCTTCTGCAGCACAGTCAAGCATTACAGTAGTCAGACTGCTCTTGTCATCACCCTCTTGTGTTTAATGTTTAAATTAAGGTATAGAATATGTACAATACTTTATAAACATGCTGCCCTCCACCTTAGACACATGAAACTAACTAACACTTGCATTTTGCACAACAGAAATGTATTTATATGTATATGGAGATTATGTATTTTTTTAATACATTTTGCAGGTGCATTTCACTCATTGTGGCCTCTTTATTTTACTTTAATTCGACTCTCAGAAATTACATTTGTTGCCTTGGTCATTATTTAAGCTAAGGCTAAAAATGTTAGCAAAGGTATGGTGGATATTTTGTTGCTGTACAGTTTTACTGAGTATGCTCAGATTTAAAAAATGTGTTTATGTCTATAATGTTTCTGTCTTTTGGAGAAATAAGTGATGGACATGTTCAACTCATTTTAGCTAACTAGCCATAATGCATTGTGTGAATTTAGATGTTAAAGTTTGTTTATTGAGATGTTCGCTAACAGTGTCGACATATACAAAACACGACATATACAGAACCCAATTGTCTTTGGGTCCTCATTAATTTGGCATCCTGTCCTTGATGGTGCAGATGTGAATGATGGTGGTCATCATTGTGGTCTGTAAAATGATGTACCCAGTCATAGCTGATGTCATCTCCTGTTCACAAAATAGTGAACTGTGCCTTTAACCTTCAGCTGTATACATGTTTACACATTGTTTACATGTTTTTTTCCTATATTGATTTTTTAAAATAAAGAATTTAACACTTTTTTTAAAAAAAAAAGAAAAAAAAGAAAGAAAACAGGTTGTTTTGTGTCTTTTCCCCCATGCTAGTTAGTTACAGTTAGCATGACATTAGCACAAATGAAATAACTGAGAACAAAAGGACAAGTTAAATAAAAGTGTTTTTCTACAGCATGTTAGGTTACTTCCAGTGAGTTAGAAGACTTCCAGGCTAACCAATTAGCATGTCCATCCAACAAAATACTGTCTAACTCCCAAGGTAACTGATTATCCTGATCCAACAAAAAACTTTCCAAATCCCAGGCTAACTGATTAGCATGTCCATCCACCAAAAAACTGTCCAACACCCAAGCTAACCAATTAGCATGTCCAGCCAACAAAAGAGCTTCCCAACTCCCTGGCTAAAATATAGCAGCTATCTGTGGAGGACAAGTTAATATACTTTAATTGTCATACAGTCTGTTATTGTAAAATTTGTTAATGTAAAATTTTGTGTTCTATTTTCCTCTGATTTTATTCCACACATCACTAAGTCCTGCTCAGAAACACTAGCAGTGACAGATGACATCACTTTTCCATACACGGCTCTGAAAACCACAGGGTGCCGCAGATAGGACCCTGTGCACCGTCGCCATAGCAACCAGTCAATTATTTCAGTTTGGAGGGAAAAGTGTGACGAGTTCTTGACTCTGTGAGGAGAAACGTGGAGATTCGTTCACCGCAGACATGAACTGATGCCAGAGCCACTGTAATTTCACCCTTCTGTTATGTAACACACACAGTGAAGGGTGAGATCATGTGCAAACATGAAGATTGGATCTTCCCACTGCTCATCACTGGAGGAGAGTAAAGATATAAAGAAAAAAAACGACTGTTACTGACAGGTGAACAAATCAAACATATCCCTGTCACAGGTGAGACATGCCGCCTGCATGACTGCTGATTGGTCTCAGTGTTCATGTTTCACCATGAACATCTGTTTTTTCTGAGAGTGCCCCCTTCCTGTCGTCACACTGAAACATGCCGTGACCGCAAAACAGCACACTGACTTTACATGTTTGCTTTTAAACGATAATGTCATCTGTAAAACACAGGAAGTTATGTCATACTTCAGTTTAGGCAGCTCTTATGTAATGCTTGAGTGAGCCACTGAATTTCAGAGGTCACAGCATTAAAACCAGAAGTTGTCACAACGGCATGTCAAACTCAGTCACAAAAAGCTAGATTACCCCCTGGTTGCTGACTGCAGATCAGGTTTTAAGCCCTGCCTACAAATAACAAAATCCTCAAAAATTTAACGACATTTCAACATTTACTGCTGTACAAAATAAAAAGACAGCTACAACTATTAATAATTGCAAAGTGTTTCATGTCTCTGCAATTTAGAAAACCTGCATTTACTATCTATTTGTATATTTATTCATTTATTTTGTGTCTATTTACTAATGAGTTTATAAACAAATTTTCAACATTGTTTAGCCCCATTGAATTAAACGCTTTGTCTGCCTTTGTTAATGTTTGTGGGCTGTTTCAAATAAAGTATATTTAAAAAAAAAAGTTTATTCTTTTCTATTCTTGCAGAGTTTGAGTTTTTCCCCAATTGATAGATAAACCGTGATGTGAAAGGTCCAAGAGTTTTATCTTTTCTTGCCCTAAACGTTGCATTATTTCCTCTTGCGCTGGCAGCTGGAGGGTCAATGGTCAAACTGCCTGTCATAGACAGTTAAATGTGATTATGGTCATGTGACCCACATATGTGTTGCACAAACAGAATGAAAATGTGAAATTTATCAGAGAAGCTATGTCCGTGAGGCATTCGGGGGACAATGAAGACGCTGTTATGTCATCAGATTCCTGATTTAAAGGAATGAAACAATAAACCTGAAGTTTATAAGTTATTACATAACCATCATAATTATAAACCAAATCAGATTAATAACAACTGTCAGTGTGGACTGTTCAGGAACCACAGAGAACATGGGACATTAGGGAACTCAAGTGTGGAGCATCAGGAGGTATTTGTTGTGTTTATAATATTCAAGAATGATAATACATTTTTGTGGTCTCATTGGACCTCTAGGAGGCCTTTCAACCCACTCACTGTAATCTCTTCCAGCTTTAAAAAACAAACAAAAACATATTAAAAAAATGACTGTGCTTGTGTTAAAATGAAAATATATTTAAAAAAAAAGAATCCCCAAGAGTTTGGGTTAAAACTGCTCTTGTAGTTCGCTCTTGTAGCAGCAAGTCCTTTGTTAAAAGATATGGTCTTGTTTCTGAATTTTCAATTCTTGTTTTGGACGCCTCCCTGGGGAGATGTTTCAGGCATGTCCTTCCAGGAGGAGACCTCGGGGCTGAGCCAGGACAGACACACTGGAGGGATTATCTCTCTTGACTGCCTTGGAACATCTTGGGATTTTCCCAGAAGAGCTGGTGGAAGTGGCTGGGGCCTCCTTGTTAAGTCTGCCCCCCCGCCGCGACCCGAACCAGGAAAAACAGAAAATGATAACAACAATTCTAAGTTAAAACCTGTTGATGATATGATTGAATATACTCTATGTGTCTTACAGTAAAATACCACGTCCATGAAATTAAATGTCTTCAATCCAAACATTAATTTATTTTGTTTAGAGATGCGATGTCTCTTAGACTTTGTCTCATAAAACAACAACAAAAATAAATAAAAAATTGTAATATTATATCTCCCTTGAACCCAACCTGATTTTTATTTATCATGGATTCTTTTTAAAATATGGGTTATTAATTTATGTATTTATTTTCTCTGTCTTCCTTTAATTATCATATGTATGTAAGATCGTATGTAAGACTTTTTCTGGCAGCCAGGCAACAGACTTCATGACAAACAAGATGGCCACCATGAAAAACAAGTGAAAATCGGAGCCCGAAGGGAAACAGGTCTAACGGGGAATATTACTCACTTTTTAGTTAATTTGTTTTTTTTAATGGACACAATGAAAACATATAAACGACTTAATTATAAAAAATTATATATCTATTACAACCCATAGAGGGCAGCAACACGTCACCGGAGTGTCGAGTCTGCTTCACAGACTTTGTTAGCATTAGCATTGGCGGCCTGCAGCAAAGAGGACGATGTTAATGACAGCGGGTCATATTAATCAGCGAAATGTTATCTGTATCAGACAGTCTGTGTTGGGTAAGTTAACTCCTTAACTGGTTAACTATTTATTTTTAACCTGTTGTTATCCAAATGTAAGCTGCTTCTGTGAATGTATCATGAGGAATTGGAGTCATCATATTGTATCACGGATTTGTAAACATTTCTCACAAGAAATTAGAGCTGCAAATAACATTTATTTTCATATCAATTAATCCGTGATTCAGTTTTAATGATTGCTTTGTTATGTGGAGCAAAGAAATCAGAAAAAAAGGCTGGAAAAATCAGAGAAACTATAGAAAATTTTAATTATTTGAAAAACACACACAAATTAATGAG
Organism: Brachirus orientalis; assembly: GCA_016785285.1. Classification (NCBI taxonomy): domain Eukaryota; kingdom Metazoa; phylum Chordata; class Actinopteri; order Pleuronectiformes; family Soleidae; genus Brachirus; species Brachirus orientalis. Next base: position 54,238 of record JAFBJR010000057.1, on the reverse strand, counting down.
TTATCAAAATAGAAGGCAATTATTTTAGTAATTGATTATTCATTGCAGTTCTAGTCTCGACAGTGATGTGAACCGACATTCCCTGATCAAGAAATAAGATCATGCTGATTTTCTTAAATAAACCAGGCGTTGAAGCTTCAAAATATCTGCATTCTCTTAGAAATAGTACGAGAAAAATCAGTGGTTTTAGGTTGTGGGGACACAGGAGCTGCTGGTCTACTGCTGCCTTGTGTAATTAGTTTGTGTCACTGAGGTAAATCTGAACAGATTTTCAAACAAAGTCACAAAATAAGACATTTGAACTTAGGCCTTGTTTAACGTGCCTCCAATTATGTTTCATCTCTTCGGATCTACATCACTGTTGTTGTCTTGCTGTGAGTGATGCAGAAATGGATCTGAGTGACTAAGACATTTAGATTGAAATGGAGCTGCATGTGATCTTGTGTGGTTTTTAGCTGTTCAGACTGCCAAAAAAATCTAGCTAGATACAATCTGAATATGCTTACAAATCTGACCTGCAGTCTAAACAAGGTCTTACTGGTGAAGGCAGCAGTGGATCAACTCCTGTGTGCTGTGATGTAAAATCCCTGATTTTCTCTATGGACTTTGGCGTGGGAGAGTCAGTGGTTTAAAAACTTAATTTTTCTATTTTGAAAGTCTAACAGTGAGATAAAGATGTGAACATATTCTGATATTGTAGACTTAATTTGGATTTGGATTTTATAAGGTCTTTTGCCGAGTGTTCTGTTTTAAATGAAGGGCAGAAATACTCAATAAAAGTAGAGGGGAGCTCTCCTTAGTCTACAACACGTGCAGGAGGAGGATGTCCATGTTTAGAGAAAACCTGAGAAAACACCTGCCCTTGAGCTGCAGAGCTGGGATCCATCAAAACCACTTACATAATCCAGGAAAGACCTGAACCTGGATTTGGGTCCACTCATCCTTGAGTCCAGGGGAGACATCAGAGTCCCCCGTCATGCCTGCTTGGCTTTCTTCCTCTTTGGTGTTTTTTATTGTGTATTTTCTCTGATTATTTAAGTAGCATGTCGGCCTTGATGAGCAGTACACATGACCCCTGAGTATTCAACACAACCTTTGAGCATTTAAAGCATGTGTTTGACATTTTGGATTCTGCAACAAAAAATCCCTGTTTGTAGCCAAAGAGCTTCAAAAAAATGAAAAGTTTGTCATATTTGACTGAGGAATGGAATTTAAATGTTAAAGCCAGGAACGTGGATATTTCAGGTCTTCTGTCAGAGGTTTTCTGACAAATTAAAATTAAGAATCCATGTTGCTTGGTTTAAATCTGAAGGATTATTATTATTATTATTATTATTATTTTTAGAAATGTATATATACATTGCAATGTAGAATTACCAATTGTTTTGATAATTGATTCAATGTTTAAATTTTTTTTTTATTATTAAAATACACTTTCTGTTTTTTCAGCTTCTCAAATGTACACATTTTCTGCTTTATATAACAAACAAATCATTAGAACTGTATCATATTGGTTTGTGGACAAACAAAAAATCACCAATAGAAGAATCGTCAATTCCAAGTTTGAGAAACACTGATTAATATTTTTTAACATTTTCTGACATTTTACAGACCAAACAAGTAATCGATTAATCGAAGAAATAATAGACAGATTAATCAATTATGACAATAAAAAAGGAGTTGTACCCCTCGTTAACATTGCTATCTGGTAGTCTGTTTTCTTCCTCAATAATTTTATTTTATAATCTATTTTTTAATCCAGATTTTTATCATAATTTTTATCATCAATTTAATCAGTTTTCATTTTTGAATATTTTCTGGTTTCTTTGCTCTGTATAACAAAAAAACGTTAAATCTCAATCATCATCATTTTGGTTTGTGGACAAAACAAGACATTTGAAAATATCATCATTTCCAGGTTTGAGAAACAATGATCAACAGTTTTTTTTCAAAATTTTATGGACGAGACAACTAATCAATTAATATAGAAAATAAGCAACAGAAAAATTGATTATGAAAAGAATCGTTAGTTGCAGCTCTGGTTGTCACAGTGATGCAATAATGTCATCTCTGTAACCCTGGTTCTCTACAAACAGGAAGTCGTGTCACAGTGAATTCCCCTGCTTTTTCCATCTCTTTTCGTTGTGGTTTTTATGTTTTTAATGTAAAAACACCATGTGACTTACTGCCCCCGGTAGTCTCCCCCAGTATTAAAGTAACAACGCACTGTCCCTCTAGGAGCATCAGTGTAAAGAATTCCACATGTTGGTTTCAAGTGCGTTCTGTTCCACCATCTGCTTTCATGGAGACTTTCCTCTGAGTTTCAAACAAAAGCCTGAACCTGAACCAAACAACATCACTTCATCAGCACTGGGCCCCCGTGTCTGCCACAGGGGCCTGTCCAAACCCAAACTGGCCCCGCCGGGTCCAGAATTTGATTCATTCAACAGACATGCAGCAGCGCCAGAGGAAACCTGATTGTTTGAGCAGAGAATGTGGCTTCATGTGGCTGTCAGCAGGATTCTATTCCCAGAAGAGTGATTTTAATCTGAGGAGGAGGGGGGAAGAGCAAGAGGAGTGTGCTGTAAAATGTGTTTGTTCTGCAGGTAGACACCTTCTGAACTGTGGAAGTCCAACATATTGGCACTCTGAGGTCATTAAGGTCGAGCAGTTGGTTAAAGAAAAACTTAAATAATCACTGTTGGTCCTGAGGGGGCAGGACCTCATTTATGTGGGTTTGATTTGAGCTGCTTTGCTGCACCACATGATTCTGATTTATGACTGTTATGTAAGTGACACATGTCCTCATGTCCCAGTAGAAGAGACACGAGAGGAGACATGTCTAGGGCTGTAGCGATTAATTGATTATTTGTTATTTTTTAAAGAATTAAATCCAGTTTCTCTGATTTTTCAGCTTCTTAAATATTAATCTGGTTTATTTGCTCCATATAACACAGACATCATTTTGGTTTGTGACCAAAACAAGACATTTGACAACATCATCATTAAAAGGTTTGAGAAACATTATTAAACATTTTTTTTAATCAAAATTACTCAATTAATGGATAAAATTATCATTAGTTGCAGCTGTAGAATTGTACACACTTGAGAGGAGACATGTCCACAGAGCGGAGTAAAGTCTTGAATAGGGCTGCAAGTTATGATTATTTTCATAATTAATCTGTCAATTGTTTTCTCCATTAATCTGTTAGTTGTTTGGTCCATAAAATGTCAGAAAATGTTTAAAAAATGTTGATCAAATCTGGAAATTTTGTGCCCAAATGTCTTGTTTTGTCTACAAACCAAAGTGATTCAGTTTTAATGATTTTATTGTTATATGGAGCAAAGAAACCAGATGATATTCCCATTTAAGAAGCTGAAAAATCAGAGGAACGTGTTTTAATTATTAAAAAAAAACACTCAAACCGCTAAATGTATTATCATTTAGCGAAAATACGACATTTCAAAAAACAAATTAACATTTCACAAAACACAATGACATCCAGGTACGCAACTCTGATATCACGGCACTTCTATCTTGCCTCCTTCAAATGTCAAATTTCAGGGTTCGAAGGACATACTGATGTCATGATGTGTTGAAAGCATATTAAGAATGACGTTTTTTATATATGTATCCTCTTTCAAAATATTCCTCTATTAGTGCCATTTTGTGCTCCATTCACTCCAGCACAGTAAAAAAAAAAAAGTCATGCTGGCACACAGTAATACAAACAGGATTACGTTAAACAGTCAGGATCTGTCCAATCAGAGATGATGAGGTGTGGCCTCTAGTTTTGTGAAATATTGTGTTTTATGAAATGTTAATTTGTCTTGTGAAATGTTAATTTGTCTTCTAAAATGTTGTTGTGTTTTCATGAAATATTTTGAACCTCAGAGCCATCGTACCTGTGTGGACAAGTGATGTGGATGTGCTGGAAATGGCCCCTATTAGCAGGGAAAAGCATCACATGACACCAACTGAGGCCTGGTCCCTCTCACTCACACACAGAGCATTCCAGCGGTGCAGGAAAACCCCCATCCAGGACTGATGAAGTCCCCAAACTGCACACTTGAGCTCAACATCTGCTTCCAGTCAGAGTTCTGAGCCGATCCTTCAGTGGTAATTCACTCCAGACTCCACCCACCTGCCTGCACACCCCCACAGAGGAAACAAACCACCCTGCTGCAGAGGGTCACTTCAGGATGGATTATGTAAGCGGGGCTTGCTCTCGTGTTCTGGTCCAGGGGCCCTGACTGAACCAGGGTTCCTTAAACATAGTCCACCATGAGAACAGCAGGGACAAGGCAGTACCAGGGGATACCAGGAAAGACCAGAAGTCCTGGTCCAAGTAAGGCAACTTTGGGCTTTTCCTGACAGTAACCTCTTCTTTCCAACTTTTCCCCTCTTGGATCCTGCTGAGCTGTTGCTATGGCAACCCTCTGTTACTCATGATGCTCTTGGACACAAACTGTGGGATTCTCTCTCTCTGGTGTTTCCTGAGTAAAGTCCAGGGTTCTGTTTTTAGTGTAATGAGCTCAGTTCAGATTAACCCACTGTTGCTCAGTTAGTTTTATGGATTTACTTTTCCATGTTTTGTTTGGGGGGAAGTGTCCAGGTTCAGATGGTCACACAACTGTGTGGAACAGTTTAAGAGATTTGGCCTTTGGTTAAACAACCCTTGGACCTAATCACCACAAATCATTAACCCTTTAAAAAAAGGCTCACTTTAATCTACGTCAGCTTTACTCTATGATATCTTAAGAATATGCACAAGCTTTTATTTCACTGTTAGACATTTACAACAGGAAACTGAAGTTTGTAAACCACTCACTCTCCCACACCAGAGTCCATAGAGAAACTCAGTCACAAGATCTGCTGGTCTACTGCTGCCTCATGTGGTCAGTTTGTGTCACTGAGCTAAAACTGAGAAACAAAGAATTCAAAACAGAATCATCACTCTTCAAACATGTAAAAGTAACAAATGCTTCTCACTTGGGTTTGTCTCATGGTTTTTTGCTGCCACCTGATGACAGTGTTGTATCACTGACTAGCTCAATTTATTGACATGAACAGACGCATGGACCATACCCCACTGTGATTGGTGGAGCTTCAGAGTGAATGTGTGGATGAAGACGTGATGCTGAATAGACTGGGAGACATGAAGGAAGTGTCTTCTCTATGAGACAATAAAAAGTCTTCAAGCCCTGAGGACACAAGCGGAATAAGGTTGGTGTTTCTGTTCTTTTCAGAAGATTGCAGAAGGTTGTCAGACATGATGACATCATATTTACAGGTGAAGCAGACATGCTGGTTTGGTTACACTGAAGGGAAAGTAATGAGGACCAAATGTCCAGAGATGAGCACTGACATGAGATCCTCAAACACGAGTGTTTCTGCTGTGACTGAAGGTGAAAGCTCACAGGTAAGTGAAGGTCTCTCCAGTGTTTGCTGATGACACCATGTCTTATATCAGTGCTTCTGTTCACTAATAGAAGCTTTTAGTTTATCTTGATCAAACATCAAATAATCTTGGGATCAGACTCCACAATATTTCTGTCTTTCACAGTTGTCACCATGTCAATCACAATGGATTTTTGTCGTGTCTTGTTTGGGAGACTACTACAAACAACAGTTATTTGCAAAGCGCTGGCGTTATCAAAGCTGTTTGCACGATGGATTTTCTGAGGAACTATCTGTGTCTGTCTCTGTCTGTGCAGGGGCCAGGGCTAACCTCAAACAGAGACACAGACAGGTCACAGGGGAGAAAGTTAAATGTTCAAAAGTCTGGTTATGTTTTACCAGAACTGACGCTGATAATGTTCTTTGCCTAAAGTGCAACAAGACTTTAGCTTGTGTTAACTTTCCCTGCTGAGCTTATAGACTGTGGTCAGAAAGCACAGGGGAGATATTTCGCCTAGGACAGAAGCTGCTATAGAAGTAGCTGCTTCAGGCTGACACACTTACTCCTAAAGGCATCAGCACTCATACAACATGTGTAAAGGTGTTTTTTTTTTTTTTTTACTTTTTAAATTAAAATAAAATTTTTGAGGTAAGCAAACAGTCTGAGTGCACTTCAAGTCACATACTTAAATAATCCATCCATGTCCATTGTACTTTGCACAAGTTGGCAAAATTGCACAGTCCCAGAAATGTTTTTTGGCTTAAATGCTCTGTTATTTTATAAAATAGGAAAAAAAAATCACTTATTAAATGCATGTAAAAATCGTGATCAAAATCATGATATGATATTATTGCCATATCACCTACCCCAGCAGTACATGCTAGACTTCTTGTCGGGGTATCGCAGAACATCCCAGACACTAAATCTCTGTTCTTCAGTTTTTTATCGTTCCTGACATTCATCGGTAATGGTGACATGACATGGCGTTTCCAGGGTCAAACGTCATGTCAACGTCCCTTAGTACGACAGGGTCCAGTCCAAGTAGTAGTACTGTGGGAGTTATGTTAGTTTTCATCTCAACTCTTTAAATCTGGAATCAGTCATTTACTCTTATCAGTTAACTGTGTATAACTGTCCACTGTAGCTGGAGGTGACCTATGACCAGCAGCCTACCAGTTGAAACAACAGGACAGGTTCATTTGAACTTTGTTGTTTACGCACAGACTCCAACATCAAACAGGTGGGTATTGATTACTTACTGTATTGATTATTTATTTCTGATTATATAGAAGTCAACTTTGACCTTTCACCTCCTGAACATTTATGATCATTAATGGTGTGTGTATGTGTGGGAGCACGTACTGATGCATAATTGACAGCGATCAGCCGATTAATCAGTGATGAGACAATCACTGGGTGTGTGAACTGAGGATGACTTGTGATGCAGATGTGTGTCCTGTAGGGGGCGAAGCCAGAGCGACGACCTGCAGTCAGTGCATAAATGATTGATCCTTAGGAGGAGGATGGGGGCAGAACAGGGGGGTGGGACAGTGGGCGGGGTCTGTTTTGTTGAGGTCAGTCTGTCATTGTTCAGATTCAGTGAGTAGATGCCATGACTCAGCTGGTGGAGTGTGTCCCCAACTTCTCTGAGGGCCGAAATCCTGAGGTCAGTGAAATTACATTTAATCTGAGTATTACAACTTCTTAAATTCACATTAAATCTGATTAATAGAACTGCATAAATTTACATTTAATCAGATTAATACAACTGCTTAAATTCACATTAAATCAGATTAATACAACTGCTTAAATTCACATTTAATCGGAATAATACAACTCCTGAAATTCACATTAAATCTGATGAATACAACTGCTTAAATTCACATTTAATCTAAGTATTACAACTGCATTTAGTCACATTTTATGTGAGTAATATTTACATTTGATCTCTCATCTTACTCTGATTAGATATTGCAGATATTAATCTGATTAATACAACTGCATTCACTACATTGTATATTAACATTTAATCTGATTATTGCAACTGTGTATATTCACATTTAATCTGATCAATACAACTGCTAATATCTGTCAAATGGAGTCACTAGGTCACTTCACTAGTAAACATTTAGGTTTAGGGTTAGGTAATTTCAATGTGACTGAACTGTGATGTCATGTAATCACTTTGTGTCGGTGTGTTCAGTAACCTAGATTTAGCTGTGGTTTTCTTTGGTCTATAATGAAAACATCAAAGTCAAAAGCTCCTGCAATTAATCTTTAAGCTTGAGTTTGTGTTTTAACCACTGTCCTATGACCTTTTTGTTCTGTTCAGAGAAGCTGATTGACTTTTAACCCTGTGTTTGTATTTTCTTTTGACTCGTGTGTGTGTCAGGTGATTGATGCCATTGCGGCATCCATCTCCAGCAGCCCTGGTTGCTCGTTGCTGGATGTCGACCCCGGCGTCTCCACCAACCGCACCGTCTACACCTTTGTGGGTTCTCCTGAGGCTGTGGTGGAGGCAGCACTCAATGCCGCTCGTCAGGCCTTCAGCCTCATCGACATGACCAAGCACTCAGGTGAGAGAGGGTGGGGCCATGCCTACGGGCAGGTACAAAGATGACATGTGTGTATTTTCAGGAGAGCACCCTCGCACCGGAGCTCTTGACGTCTGTCCCTTCATCCCTGTCCAGAATGTCACTATGGACGACTGCATCCGTTGCGCCAATGTGTTTGGACAGAAACTGTCGGATATGCTGCATGTCCCTGGTGAGATGTTGACACGAGACTTTGTATCAACACTTTATTTAACGTGACTCAACAGGTTTCTGTTGCCACAGTTTATCTGTATGGAGAAGCAGCTCGTCAGGAGAAGAGGCGGAATCTTCCATCAGTGAGAGCTGGAGAGTATGAAGCTTTACCTGACAAGGTAACATGCTTTTATTGTGGGGGGTGAACTCCGTTTTCTACTTCTTGTTGTGCTGAACCTGAGTGAGATGAGCATGGTCACAACGAATCAAAGCAGGCAGACCACCACTAGTGACTTTTCACTCACTCTCTCACTCACTATCTTCTGGAAGAGGAAATTTTCAAATTTCAAAATTAAGGCTTAGCTTCAATCAGGTGATTACAATCTAATTTAGAAAAGAAACAAAAAGTAACAACACATTTTTTGTTTGGTGAAGCTGAAGTGTGACGAGTGGGCACCAGACTTCGGCCCCGCCTCCTTCGTTCCATCGTGGGGTGCCACCGTTACTGGTGCTCGCAAGTTCCTGATCGCATACAACGTCAACCTGATCGCCACCAAAGAGCAAGCTCATCGCATTGCTCTGGACATCAGGGAGCAGGGCCGAGGGAAAGATCAGGTGCATGCTGGGAGTCTGACCATAACACCAGATGGATGCAGATGTGGTTTGTTTGTTGGTTTGTTTCTTAGTTTTGTTTGTGTTGTGTGGTTCAGCCCGGGCAGCTGAAGAAGGTGCAGGGAATGGGCTGGCTCCTCGATGAGGCAAATCTCGCTCAGGTGTCCACCAACATCCTGGACTATGAGCTGACGCCACTGCACGCTGTCTACGAGGGGATCTGCAGGGAGGCTAAGGTCAGAGGTCAACACAAGTTCACATGACATCACAAACTGACCAGTCACAAGTTGAACTCTGTAAACTCCTTAATTCTGACTGTAGTCTGGTTAAATTTCAGTTGAATAATAAACTAGCATAAACAGTGTTCCAATGTTTATGCTCATAAACACAAATTACCACAGTCAAGTGAGTAATGTATCACAGTAAATATCATCGTGTTTGGTGTGAAAACACCATTATAAGCCACAGCATCACAGGACATCAGTCAGCTGCTTGTTTGTTTGTTCAGGAGCTGAAACTCCCCGTGGTTGGCTCTCAGATCGTTGGACTTGTTCCGCTCAAGGCTCTGCTCGACTGTGCCGACTTCTACATTGGCAAAGATCAGCTGTTCATCCTTGAGGAGGAGCACAAAGTCCGACTGGTCAGCTAACAACCCCAGAGCAACCTTGTTGCCATCACAGATGCTGCAAAGTCACATGACCTTTCTGTGTTTGTGTGTTGTCAGGTGATCAGTAAGCTTGGCCTTGACTCACTCAGTCCATTTAAGCCAAAGGAGAGAATCATTGAGTGAGTTGTTTATTTATTTACTTGTTTGTTTGTTCATGTAAATCTGTAAATGTTTATTATGTACATTTACCTGTGCAGGTACATGGTGACATCACAGGATGACGGGGCCCTTGTGTCATTATCTCTGCAGCGCTTCGTTCAAAACGTTGGTGCTCGGACGGCGGCTCCAGGCGGCGGATCTGTTTCTGCTGCTGTGGCTGCTCTGGTCTGTTTGACTAACAGAGTGAGACCTCTGCTTGTGTGTAAACATCTCTGTGATCGTGTTGCTTCTTTCTTGCAGGGGGCGGCGCTTGGCGCTATGGTAGGTCAGATGACGTATGGGAAGAGGCAGTTTGAGAACCTGGATGGTATGATGAGGCGTCTGATTCCTCTGTTTCATCAGGCCATGAATGAGCTTTTGCGTATGGTGGATGCCGACTCTACTGCCTTTAACAGCTACATGGTGAGGACACTGTACCAACACCAAAGGGCATTGCCCAACATCAGGGCACACGTCTGCCAACCTGTGTCACTCAAGTTTATCTCTATGTTGTAGGCGGCACTGAAGATGCCAAAGACAACAACAGAGGAAATTCAAAGGTCGGACAGATTTGTGCGTGTGTTTTAGTCATAAACAGTCTGTGTGTCACAGTTTTTAAAAGTGTATGTGTGTATTTGGGCAGGAGAGACGCAGCGGTTCAAGATGGTCTGCAGCGAGCCGTTAATGTCCCATTAGCTCTGGCCGAAAGGATCAGTGTTCTGTGGTCGCCGCTTAAAGAAATGGTCGTCTATGGAAACATCGCCTGCAAGTCTGACGCTCAGGTGATGTCACTGACATGACCCAATCTGTACCAGACACCTGTTTTGTTCTGCATATTCACAAAAGTGTGACTACTTCCTGTTACTGCTGATGACTCAAGGAATGACTACTAACACTAAAAATTAAAATCTATTTATTTTATAAGAAACCAACTGTTAGCAATTTTTATTGTTAAGCTTTATGGAAAAGGTTTTATATAAGATGTAGTAAAAAGCCAAAGTCACTGGCTTTATTTTACAAAACCCATGTGCTAGTCATATCATACCTACATACCTGAGAATTCCAATGTAACAGTGACACCCAGTGTACCAAACAGGGTGTCACTGTTGGCTCCTATAAAGACTATTTGAGTTTTTAACTTGTTAAAGTGATGACGACGTTCACTTTTTGGATCTGGCACACATAGCTGATTTGTTTCCTCCTCCACTCTAACATCTTTTCCCCCTGTGGCCTCCAGGTGGCAGCCAAAGCCTTGGAGACCGCAGTTCACGGCGCATACTACAATGTCATGATCAACCTCAAAGACATCACAGATGATACCTTCACTGCCAAAGTGAGTGTCGGTTTTCCCTGGTGCTGCTTTTGTCTCATCTGTGCATCAGTTTGACCGTGATGCGTGATGTGTGTTTTTCAGATGCAGCAGAGAGCAGTGGAGCTGCTGCACGAGGCTCAGGACTCTGCTGCTGCCATCCTCCTTGCTGCTGAGGAGAGGAAGTGAAGAGAGAGGAGCCTCAAACTCCATCATTGTCAACTGGAGCTGCTACTAGCAATTATCATAATTGATTTGTTTGTCAACTATTTTCCTCCATTAATTGATAAGTAGTTTGGTCCATAGAATGTTGATCAATGTTTGTCAAACCTGGAAACGATGATGTTCACAAACGTTTTGTCCACGAACCAAAATGATTCAGTTTTAATGATTTCTTTATTATATGGAACAAATGAACAGAAAATATTCGCATTTAAGAAGAAGAAAAATCAGAGACACTGGTTTTTATTTTAAAAGGAAAAAACACTCAAAATTGATTATCAAAATAGTTGATGATTAATTCAGTAATCAAATAATGAAAGAATCGTTGAAGTCCTATTCATCTTAAAAATGAATTACGTTACACACATGCAGTGGGTTACCTGCTAAAATATAATCCAGTTAACTTCAGGTCAGTGATTTTTAAAGGGAAAATTAGATGGGTTGCTAACTATTAAAACTTCTGATATTTATGTAAAATGTTAATATTGTTTGACGTCATTTTTGTCGTTAGGATTCAGTTTGACCTCAATTAAAAAAAGGTGTGAGACAAAAGAGGACTGCTTAAAGGAGACATAAACATAAAAGAGACATAGAACCAAAAAATTGAGATTACTGATCTCTTAATAATATCAAAGTAAATAATATTTATGGTCAAAAACCTCAGTCTCTTCTTCAGACAGTCTCTGTTTCTGTGCTAATGCCCGCCCCCCAGAACACTGAGTCTCTTGCGATTGGCCAGCTACCAACGCATTCCCACTCGCTTGTGATTGGCTGTGATTAGTTGTTCCCTTGTTGTTCCCTGTGTTAGTTGTTTGCTTGTGATAAGTTGTTCCCTATGCACACGGTTTCTCACAGCTCATGCAGCGGTTCGCTTTTAAAACAGAGAGCTGAGACAAACATAAAGCACACACGATCTCTGCCTGCCGCACAGTAGTTAGCGTATGTGCTAACCCGAGACACTTGCAGACCGACACAAAAATACACACATTTCCACATAAGTTGTGTAGCGGTGTGTTAGTAAACAGTATCATGGAGCTGAGACAAATGCTCACTCTCACTCACTCATTTTCTACCGCAATCAGAAAAGGTGAACACGCATGCTGCCTTTCAAATGAGGCTGCAATTAGCCGTAGTTAGCTATTGCTATTCAAGACAAGAAGCAGTCAAGCCACAAAGACATTATTACTTTATTTGGAAATACTTACATTGCCTTCAAGAAATCCATTATGGGTTGTTGGAGCTGCTTCCTGCTGATGAGCCCAGGTTTTTTGTCCCCACAGTTTGTATAACTATTCACTTCAAAGTGACTGCTACAAACAAACAGCATTTCAGGAAGCTTAGCAGGGATATTGCTATCAAAAATGAAAGATATCCACTCACTTTTTCCTCATTAGAAGGGAGTCTATGAAGCATCTGGTGTTGTTTTTGACAACCAGCAACAAAGCAACAATGAACTGAATCTTATGTTGCTCTCAACAGATATAATAGTTGTAATGGTGGAAGCGATTCAGCTTCTTAATCTTCAGGTTGAATGCTCACGCCCACGACTGGGAGTAGCTGTTGGGGGAGGGTTTGTTGTACATCAAATGCACTAGTTGCATAACTAAACTTGACTTTTCAAAACCGCTTGCTTGAGCACAGGTAAACAGAGAAGCCCTTTTTTCTCAAAAGTGGCTTAAGTGTCAATTGTGACACTTTAGTGTCACAATTAACACGAGAGAGAGGGACACGAGGACACACCAAAAAACATCAGAAATTTGATTTTCCAGTGAATGTCCTTTAAATCTCACACAGTTATTGATGTCATTACACATTGAGTTCACAGGTTACTGGTTACTATGATTAGATTATCTGTTTAAGGCAGAGGTCTCAAACTCAAGTTCTGAGTTATTTATGTTTTCATTTTGCATCATATCATTCCATATCCATATCAAAATAAAGACTTTCATTTTGAAATTCTGTAAAATATTGTCACAAACACTGTTTTGTTGCAATATAATTTTGACTGAGCAGTGCCACCATGGGGCTAAAATGAAAAAAACACTAAACGATGAACTCAACACCTTTTATTTGAATGATAAAAATCTTGAGATGAAGACAATATAATAAATGTTCAGAAAGTGAGACTCTGAAGTTTCCCAGCACCGCCTCAACACATCAGTCGGTGGAAGAGGAAGTTTAAATCTCTTTTTGTTTCAAAGTAAAGTGTCTGTGGACAAATGAAAAGGTCAGGACTGAACCAGTTCCAGTTTGGTCTCTGAAGAAGGCGGCACATCAATAATTTCTCCTGACATGAACAGGTCCTGAAACACAACATTACATTTAGGGGTGGGAATGACGATACATGGTCCACGATACCACAATTCTGTAAATCTCAAGATACTGCAAGACAACCATATAGCAATACATCACGTTATCTGTCTAACTGAGGGAAAACAAAACTATTTATTCACAACATAGAAAAGAAAGTGCATAAAGTCTTAGTATTGACCGTGAATGTAACATATCTTAATGTAATTCGTTCCGCCATTAACCTGCTCTTCTTCGGGCAGGTAAGTTACGCCAGTTTCCCTTCATTTGAGCAGCGCCGCCGCGAGGAGACGTGAAGTAGCGACGTTTGACGAGTGAAAGTGGCACCGACTGTATACTAGTGATGGGGCGAACAACACCGGTGCGTCAGGACTGTGCCGAGCGCACAAGAGTGAGACCCGTATTGGTGCGTGTATGGCTTTAAGAAAAAAAAAAAACATGTGACCGATACAGGAAGTGTGTCGTTTGGATGTGCCGCGCCAAATTGTGTTCATAAGGAAACAAACTGTATTGACATGTTGCGGATTTGTTGGAAGGAGACGAAGCGGTGCTTGCTGTTGCTGTGTCTGTTGGATTTTTGCTTGCCCTCGCCTTGTTCCACTTCTGACTTCATGGATCGTTCCAAGAAGTTTTCCCCAGTCTGGAATAATTTTGATCTTTTGACGCCAAATAAGGTAAATCTTTTTCTCCTTTGGGCATTGTTTACTGTTAGTTTTTTAATTAAATATGTTTCTACTCTTTTCTGGTAAGAGGTTTGAATTGTTTTCAGATAAATTATCTTTTTATTTTATTGTAGGTGACGTGTCGGCTCTGCTATCTTACATTAATAAGAGAACTTCATCAATGCCGAGGCAGTATAGAGTTCGGCATGGCAATGAAGAATTGGCAGATACTCGTGTGAGTACCCCAGGTATGTTGAAACCGCAAAGACACTACAAAAACTTTTGTTCCTCAATAACAATGTATGAATAAATCCATTTTAGTGTTATTTCGTATGATTGAACACTTAACAAAATTCCATACACAAGTTAAAAAATGTAACTCTGAATTTTATTACAGACGAATATGCTATGTTTTACATACCAACTAATTTTAGCATTTACACAAACAAGGTTATAAGCAAATTTTAAACCCTTCTCATAGACAACTCAGCAAACAAATTGAGCAAATGAAATTATACAATGATGTGGTCATATTTTAAGTAAACGACCAGCAATTAAATAAAGATTAAATATTATTTCGCACGCTGTGATGTTGGGTTTGCAGCATGTAAGCTTTTCCATTTTGTTTTCATTTGTTTACCTGCAATGATGTTAGAACTACTGCAGAGGTCACTATTGAGTGACCAACACAGTGTCAATACGGTGCCAACACAGTTTGTGTGATGTGTCAATACACTCCTTGTGGTATCATCATCCAATCACGACTGTATACTTTAGAACGCTTTAATTTATTAATTAAAATCACTTCTCCTGGCGTATCGATTATCGTATTGCATGAGGAAGGACAACAATATATCACCAAAAAGATATTGTAGCGACCTGCAGTAATGGTTCTGTTTATAACGTGTGCCTGTTCTCTAATGTTGGCTGTGTGTTGCAGTGAATGTGTGTGGGGATAAGACAGGGATGTGGTTGAATGAGTGAAAGAGGAGGCGGGGGTGAGTTTGAGGTACAGAGGCCGGTGTGCGTGCGCGCGTGCGTGCGTGCTGGCGTGACAGCGAGAGTGAGAGCTGAGGTTCAGAGCGTGTTCTCGCGTGGTCACGGCCGACAGTAACCGTTCTTGTTCTTCAATAAAGTCACTGTTGCTGACTAACTCGGCGTCCATCATTTCGAAACGTCCGGCTGGACGCTACGATATTATGATCCAACCCCAATTTAAATCACAACTTTACAAGCTCATGAACAAAGACATTTAAAACACTTTAAATAGAGCGTGCTGTCATTTATAAACCATGAGTCCTGCTGTGACTGCGGTGGTGCGTTCACTGACCTTGTCATAGATGACTTTAACAATCAGGGAGCAGCTGGGACATGTAGCCACCTCCTCTCCGCTCTCCAGCTCCTCCTGCAGAGAACAGCAGCAGCAGGAGGACACGAATTCAGGCACAAACTTCACTCATTCACTCAAACACAGAAAAAAGTTTTACAAACGTTAACTGTCCGAAATATGGACATGCGACGTTTTTGTGACGCTAGACAAAATATGCGAGAAAACGGTCGTTAATCTACGACAGTACAAGTATCTGTTATCTGTCTTAGTCTGGTGCACGAGCGCGGCTTATTCAAGGGGGAGGTTGGACCGATATCGAGGGACATGGCTGTGAATGGCCTTGAAAGTAAACAGAAGGATTTTGAATTCAACGGGGAACTTAACGGGGAGCCAGTGGAGCTGCTGCAAGACATGAGTGGCGTGCTGGTTCATGAGTGGCGTGCTGGTTCATGGCTCATTGAAGTCGATCGCAGGTTCAGCGATGTAACAGTTTATTATAGATGAAACACTTGACACGTAAAAAGGCGATGCAATATATATGATATAACGGCGGACCAACTGAATGTATTAGTAGAATACAAATACTTCCAGAGCTTATTTATAAAATAACTTTTTATTCTGCAAACTGAAGTCGGTTTCTTTGACTGCATCAGAATTTCATGCAACCCAAAATGGAAGAACACCTTTTATTTTCTTTTTGTTTAGATTTATTGTTATCCAAAGATATCACAAATTCATCACTGACTTGATTGAAAGCACCTCCACAAGCTTAGCTGTTTATAATTATCTAAACAACTGCAATAATAACATAAAAACATGAACATCAGTATTTATGAAATCATCTAAGAGTAAGATAATGACCATCAGAATTAATAACATAGAATTACTGTATAGTACAATGTAATTACAGTAATATTTTAATTTAGAATATGAATAACTATAAAGCAGTGTATTTCTGATCAGAGTGACAGGATAAACGCACCCTTGTTGGGGTTAGGGGTTAGGGAATCGTGACTTAAAATTCTGCTTTTTAAACCGGACGAACGTTAAATCCCCACCGAAGTCTCCGAAACACTGAAACTATTAGACTTTATCGATAATATGTTTTAATCTCGCATAAAAACATCTTTGTGGGCGTAAGATTTCATAGTTGTTGGATTTTTAAGTGGAGACTGGTGGCTGACAGCCCTTAGTCGTTAGCTTCGGGTCAACGTACTTTAGTGATGGCGAACCTGTCTCCGCAGGGACAAGGGAAGTAAAATGTCTCCGTATCCTCGTCATATTCAAAGTCCTCGATCTCGATCTCGTCGTGAAAAACAGACATTTTTTATCAGAAACAACCGAAAAAATCAACAGAAACTCCACTCATTTCGGCGTGTGTTAGGCGCACGGTGATGACGTCAGTGACGCATCCAGGGGCTGTGCGCGGCCGAGGATCCTGCTAAGTGTGGATTCGTCGTCCGGATGTTGTCAAAATGCGCCACAGCACTGCGACGTAGGCTGTCCCAATTGTCACGTGACTCGTCGACTCCTTATGCGGCCGACGTTTGCTCGTTTTTGAAGGAAGGATCTTCACAGCGGTCGGCTATTCCAGAAGCACCAGCAGTTCTAGTTTTTGTTGAACCAGTTTTTCCGTTTTGTGATTATTTATTAGTTTTGATGGACCCTCCAGTTAATTTTTTTTTTTTAAACTTCTTGTTATACTGGAGTAAATGTAGATGACACTTGTATGTGATGTATCACAGGCTGAAAGACAAACATAGACAAGACAATTTCCCCTTCAATGTGACTTACCTGATAAATTATCTCTTCACAGATTTATGATTTGAACTACAGATATTAAATAAACAATATTTTAACAAAACATCGTATATGTAAGTCAACTAACCAATGCAGTCAACTCTATAATTATTGATTATTCATGGAAGATAATTTTGGACATGAAATATTAGAACTAACACAGGTTTGACCAGGTCAAATAAACCTGGTTAAGATTCTTAACTCTTCTCTTTAATCCACAAGTAATAATATATAAATAATATCAAGAATGTGTTGAAATTACTTAGTAAGTCTTAGTAAGTATTAAATGAAATATACCTAATTATATCATAATTAGATTTTATTTTGTATTATTTTATTGAGTTAATTTTATTTATTCTTTTTGCATTTATGTGTTGTTTTTCACAGATTTATTTTTATCAATAGATAGAATTTGTCAACTAAACCAATGCAGTCAAATCTATAATTATTAATTATTCACAGCAGGTCATTTTAGAAATGAAATATTAGAACTATAGGTCAAATAAACCTGGTTAAACTTCTTTACTCTTTTTAATCCCCAAATAATAATTAAATTATATGAAGAATGTGTTGAAGTCCTTGTCAGTTTCAAAATTATACCTAAATTATACCTGATGCGCAAAAATTTCTGGGATAGCCTCCACAGTGGATACACAAATGTATTCTTCAAAAACAGGCAAACATCGGCCACATATAAAGGAGTGATGATTCACATATCATTTGGGACAGCCCACGGCGCGGTGCTGTGACACATTTTGATGACATTCGGACAACAAATCCACACTTGGGAGGGTCCAGAGCCTCAAATGAATCACAGCCTATGTGTTGGTGTGAGCAGGGGGTTTTCGGAGAGTAGAGTTCAGCCTGGAGACAGCTGCTGGGAAGAAGCTTTTCCTGAACCTGGTTGTGGTTTTATCTCCCCTCTTGAGCCTGTAATTCCAGTTTGTGTCCACAAGAGAGAGCCAAAGGAAACAAATGAAACTAAATTTTAATTTCAATAAAACCCTCATTAAAAGTGACTTTAAAAAAACAACAAAAAACTAATTTATTTCCAAAAAAATCTGCTTTTCTACTTTAATAGGGTAGATTATTTTATTAGTTTTTATTAATTTTTGTCAAAAAAAACTATTCACATTCTGAATTTAACTTTTAATTACTGCCTAAAAATGATAACATCGTATAAAATATTGAAAGCATTTTTTTTACAGTGTAGTTAATCAGCTTCCTGTGTCTTGTTGTCATGGAAACCAACACAGCCTCCCTCTTAACAAGAGCAAAATATAATGCATTTGTGTGCATGTGCTGTAAGCAGAGCCAACTTCAAACACACACAGACAGTGTGACATCGATAACGTCCTATTTCTGCAGTAAGAGCTCACTGCATCAATGATGCTGTTGTTTTACCACCAGCCAATCACACTCTGTGTGTGTGAGAGAGAGACACACTCTCTCTCTCTCTCTCTCTCGCCTCAGCTCGTCCTGATTGTGAGCTGAATGTTCAGGGTTTCTTCCGAGTCTCCGCCCCTTAACTTCCTGACGGGCAGCGAGGTAAAGAGTGGAGGCTCCTGTTCAAGTCTCCATCTCTCTAAGCTCTGTCGTCATGGACACCAGTACCAGGACCAGCACCAGCAGTGGGGCTGCTGTGGAGCTGCTGGGCATGGCTTTGTCATTGGGGGCGTGGCTCTGTTCCCTCTCCACCACACTCATGTCCACGTGGCTCACTCTGTCCACGGATCTCCTGCCCTCAGAAAGCTATGAGCTGGGACTGTGGTCCACCTGTGTAGTCCAGGACGTGGGCCGGCTCGAGTGCCGGCCCTACAACAGCCTGCTTGGTCTGCCGCCCGACATCAAGCTGGCCCGGGTGCTGATGTGCTCAGCGCTGAGCACCGGGTTGCTCGCCCTGCTGCTGACCATTCCCGGCCTGCAGCTGGTCAACGGCTGTAATGGCGGTGTGGACAACCTGCGGTGTAAGAGGCTTCTGAAGGTGGCTGGTGGCGCCCTCTGTCTGCTGACTGGGGTTCTGGGTTTGATCCCCGTGTCGTACATTGCTCACCTGACCGTGATCCGCTTTTTCGACCAGTCTGTTCCAGAACTGGTTCCACGGTGGGAGTTTGGTGACGCTCTGTTTTGTGGCTGGACGGCAGGATTTCTCCACCTGGTGGCAGGAATTTTGCTGCTGCTGTCGTGTGTGTGTGTGTACCAGGACCACGGCCTCACCCCTCAGACAGTACACCATCTCATCATCCAGACCAGAACTGCACACGTGTGACCACGACCCGAAAAACAACAGCAATGCTAAAATGACGACATCAACATTATCAGCAACACTAATAGATAACAAGTAAATATCAACAATGAGTAAACAACACAACAGCAACATCCGTGACAATGACAACCAGTAAACGAGGACAACCAGTAAACGGCAACAATGACAACAACAGCACTGTCAACATCGTCAGGAGTTTTTTTCCTCCTGAATCATAGAGGGGAAAATGACTGACTGATATACTGGATTTTGATCGCCCTCTGCTGTAGAGACCTGTTCCTATTCATATGACTGCCCATCAAAAAAAAAAAAAAAAATCAAAACAAAAAACTCTGAACTATCCCTCAAATGTAATAAACCAAAAAAAGCTGATACTTTTCCGAATGTATTTTTGAATCAGTGTTCGACATCGTCATGTTTATATTTTATTTTCTATAAAATAAAACATGACGTGGGTTTTTTGAAAACGTTTAACAAAGATCTGACAGGACGATGTTTCCTCCTGTCAATCATCTACATGTTGCCTTGGAGACAAAGACACAAACATGCTGCTGTTTATGAACATGATTATTGACGATAAATGTGTGCTATTATCAATAAACTGATCTATGTGTAGGTTAAAGCATGTGTCTGTATGTACTGTACAGCTGCTGAGTAAAGACTTTTCACAATAAAAGTATCTCAGACTTCATCAGTAACTTGCTCATGCCTGACATCATCTTCATCATCATTTCTTTCATCCTTAACGTCATCATCATCCTCATCATCCTTATCACCATGTTCATCATCATCCTGATCATCAGTAGAATGGAGGCTGATTTCCTCTGATTGGTCTACTGCTGTTGAGAGATTCAGTTGTTCTGCTGCAACAATCGACTCATTATAATCAATAATCAATGAGCTGAACACATCAGGTCACCACGACAACGCCATGGATATAAATTCACCACCACAACAACCTCAGTGCGTGTATATGGTATTCCTTATGTTGTGGGGACCCAAATCTGTTTACACATCTGCATTATGGGGACAGGTCCCCATGACATAAATTACTACATTAAGACATGTTTTAAAGTTAGGCTAAGGTTACAGTCAGGGTCAGCGTTAGGGCACTAATAATAATTGATAAGGTTTGGGTAAGTCTCCAGGACATGAATGTAAGTCAGTTATGTCCTCTGAAGTCAGGGAAATCAGTGTGTGTGTGTATAGCTCCTCACTGTCACTTGTTCATCTGTCTCTTCCTCTTCAGGACAATGGAGCTCTGACAGGAAGTCATGTCCTCACCCTTTCATTGTTTCAATATGGCTCTCATCCTGAAGTCAAACTGTGAAACTGTGTTGAACCCTGCCCCCCGTGGAACCTCAGGACTCCGCCCACAGTCAAGTGTCATCTGCAGGTGGTTAAAATCTAAAGCTCTATTCCCCAACTATTTCATGTTTTCTATCATGTGATTTTTATTTTGGTCAAATTAGAGCTCAGTATTTAAAAGCTACAGTGTTCACCCAGTTTCAATTTTAGCTTTCATTCTTTAAAACCAGTTCTCCAGTTGATTCTTTTTCATATTTCTGTTTCTTTGCAGCGAAGACAGATCGGCCAGTAGGAGGCGCCTCCCTGTCTCTGAGCATGGAGGAGGAGCAGGATTCTACATAAGGAAGCAAGATTATGGAATTAATACATACAGTATATGTTGCCTACCCTAGCTTTAACACACACCCGCAGAGAGAGAGAGAGAGAGCCATCTCTCTGTTTCTCTTCTGCTGAGCAGAAAAGGAGGAAGGAAAGAATCAGACCTTAGCTGCAGTTGAGCCTGACTCCATCTAACACAAACAAAAACACTCCTGATTCCTACACTCCACAAACACACCACCACACTGTTCACACTCAAACAGCAGGGGTGGAGTCAGAGCACAGCGCATGACAACATCAGTCATCAGGGTCAGAGAGTCATGATGGTTCAGGTTTGAGTCAACGTTCCTCACAGTTGCTGTGGTTCAACTGTGTGTGTGTTATTGTAACAGTTCAGAACAAAAGAGTCACTTTTCATCCAAGTCCAACAGGAAGTCATTCATCTCTCTCTCTGTCTCTGTTTGTGTGTGTATGTGTGTACAAGTACTGCAGCATAATAATAGTGCCCCCATGTGGCCGCAGCTAAGAATTCAGTTGACTGTAAAAAATTAATTACTACAGTTTAAGTCTATTGGTGCTGTTCCATTATACAGTTCTAGCACTTCTTGACTTTAACAAGGAAATTTGTAAAATCTCAATATTTAACAGAATAATTTGTTGTATTTAGCGACGGAATGGCCAAAAGCAGACGATCATGAGCTGCATCACAACCCATTCAACCGTATTTTAGTTACTGTGCTCCGGTCATGCAAGGAGTACTGAACGATGTGATGAACAAATCTTTTTAATGAACTGATTCTAATGATTCAGTACAAAGAAAAGAACTGCTTTGCCCATCACCAGTTTGTGTCAAGTATAAAACAAGATCAGAGCAGTTTCTTGCTATGACATTCCCACCCACTATGAGGAGGTACTATGAAGTTATTGAAAATGGCATGCCTGAAACCAAACTGAATTGAGTAGAGCCAAGCCGTGCTAGAACTTTATAGTGAAAAAGAGCCAATACAGTTTTATTGTGACCGTCATGTTCTGTCTCCTGGCTGCTGGAGTTTTTGGTTTGTTTAATTTCCTGTTTTATTTTGTTAACTTACTTTTGTTTTTGTTTTGTTACCTTTTCTCTGTAGGAGGCTGGCTGCTTGGCTGGGTGGGGAGCATAATCACAGCAGCTGTCTTCAATCGCTTCAGCAGGCTCTGCCTATTTATACCCGGACTTCTTGTTCCTCCTTGCCAGCGTGTCATGTATCTCTCGTCTGTTAACTCCATGTCACTCTACTCAGTGAAACTGCTCAACTCGTTTTTGCCTTTTTCTCTCTTGCACATTTTTCAGTCATTGACCTTAACTATTATGGAAGTCCACTGATAACTCTTTGTTATCACTTTCTGACTAAGGACTGATTACACCGTCATCAGTTTTCTGAACACGACTACACTCCATGCTTCACTTTGCCACTTTGTAGCGAAGGCAAATAGTACAGTACAAAGTGGGACCAGAACTGGTCTAGAAGTTGACTATGTCTCCACATCCATCTGATGTGGATCTCTGATGAACTGTAGACGCTCTGGGGGAGAGTGAGATCTGGCCTCCCCATTAGAAGATAATTGGGGGTCACTGGGTCTACATCTGCTACGTTGGTGAACACATAGCCCAAAGTTTAGCACTCCCTCAATCTCGGTGAGATTGAGTTGCTAAGACCTCATCAGTCACAGATTGGGCTCCCAGAGTAGTGTACAGTTGGGTCTTGATGGATCAATTTTCCCTTTCCCAAGACCCTCCGAAATGGGGAGCATTAGGTGGATTAAATTGGAAGCACACTTGGCTAGAGACAAGTTGGGTCTTTAGTTCTCCTGCCATAGCCTCGAAGCTCTTTTTCAACTCTGACTCACCTCCTCTGAAGTTTGCCCCTTGATCAGATAGCAGGATGTGAGGTGTCCCTCTCCTGGACTGGAACTTCCTGAAGGACATCAGAAAGGAGTCTGTATTCATGTGGTGCAGGGCCTCAATGTGCACTGCCTTGGTTGTCATGCATTTGAAGACTATTCCCCATAGTTTCTCAGTCACTCTTCCTCTTCTGACTAAGAACGGTCCGAAACAGTTGACTACTGTGGACTGGAAAGGTCTCTCAACTATTTTGAAGCGACAGGGTGATATGCCTGCCATTCTCTGCATTATGGGCTGCGCTCTCTACCTTTGACAGTCTGTGCAGCTTTTTTTGCAGCTCTCTCTCACTTTGATGATCCTGTACCTCCGTCTGATCTCTGCGAAGACTCTTTCCACTCCAGCATGGCAGACCTGCTTGTCATATTTCTGGATTATCAGTTCTGTGACTTGGTGTCTAGTACCTAAAACAATAGGGTGCTTGACGTCCTCACAAAGATTTGCAGCATGGCGGAGCCTGGCACTTATACTGATGAGACCCTGGGTATCTATCTCTGGAGCCAAGGTGAGCAACCTGCTCTTTGAAGGAAATGGCTTCCCTTTCTGGAGGCATTCTGCTTTTTCTGGGAACGAGTCCTGTTGTGCTCTCCTCAGCACAAGTACTCTGCCTCAGTGTTATCCTCTCCTCTGAGTTCTCTTGTAGGGGGGAACTCCTTGTGATGCAACCTGAAGGTTTTTCTCTGAAGGTCCTCGAAAGTGAAACATTCCTTCATGGGGGGATCTTCTGTAGCTGGACTCTGGCTCAATCCACAGCAGAGTGTCTTCTTGAGCTCTGTCTGTGTTATCGGCTGCACTGGCCATTCCTCCTCTGGTTTCAGAAGGAACTCTGAACCTTGATGGGTTCCGCTGGGTCAGGTACCATGACTCATCTGTCATCTTAGCCTCACAGGCATTCAGCTTCTTAACATAACCTGCAGTCACTAATTTGTTGCTGTGGAAGTCTGGCCAGCCGCTTCTGTGTTCCTCATATAGTTGCTGACTACCTACTTTGAAATCTGTAAGGTTGGCATAGCCTCTCTTCTTAGAAGAGGGGTGGCATATCTTTGAATTCCCTCAATATTGACTCTCATAGTTTCCTTATCTAACAGAGCTATAGTATACTGATCTTCCTTAGACTGCGTCATTTGCTTCTCATTCCGGAATGGCAGTGTATCTACCTGCCACAACCGTTCAACATTGCTCAGCAGTGCAGTATCCAGGGAGGTCACTTTGCTGTAGAAACACTGGGTTGGGCCAGGCCCTTTATTCTGAGTGGTGACTGGACCTTGGAGAGTCCAGCCGAGTCTAGTCTTCACAGCTGCAGGGCATCCTCTTGGCCCTAGGTGCACTGTGATTGTAGTGATCAAGGCTGCATGATCTGAACTGATCAAGAGGGTTGGTATGGCTTCATTATTAGGTGGGATGGGTAGGTCCCTGAGGTGCTGGTGTCTCTCCTGGAGCTGTTGGATGGGATAGTTGTACTTAGACGGTGCCAAATGCTGGCTGGTGCAAACATCACTAAGAGTGTACTTCTTTAAGGTTGATCTACAGGTGAAATGGTAAAGGTAACCTGTTCAGTCTCTATAACCTTAATGTCCCCGCGGATAGCACACAAATTTAATCTCTCTCTTTGTCCCTGTAGTCCCTAGTTTGTGAGCAGCTGAAGACAGTATCAGTGTTCTCTCTGAGCTGTACAGCATAGGTGTTGAGAACTCGACCTCTGTGTTGTAGACGGACTCTATTTTCAGCATTAACTGTGAATTTGCACTCTTAGCTGGGTCTATGTAGTGGACCTCGGTTCCAGAGTAGTTGTCTGTTGTTTTTCCGGTATCCTCCTTGTCCCTACGATTGACCTCATGGAGGAGGTCCAAGTGAGTGGATTGACACTGACTGCATTTCTTCTTTGTGAGTGCATTCAGATGCTTTGTGAGGCTGTGCGCACCTCCACCATCTGTTCTCTTTGATCCACCCCACTGCTTGCGTTTTTGTTAAGTGATCAAAATGCTCACACTGATTGAGCCAGATTAATCATCAGGACCGGTATGCCCCGTTGGTGAGTGAGCGAAAGCTAGTACCGTTGGAAATTCAATATCACATGAAAAATATAATTAGTTGAACTTAAGCTTCGTGTTTGTATTACAGGTTTGCAACCTGACTGTAAGTCCAACTAACTGTGTATGTGTAATAAACGTGGAAAAGGACTTGAGTTGTATCTGCCGTACCTGTTCTGATAACCCTTCCAGAGCGGAGTTTGCTAAGCCCGGGCAAGAGGTTTGGTAAAAATCTGGACAAATATTCCTTTCTGTTTGGTTTCTCTTACTCGGCCTGAACTTTCTGGCGATTCTCAGCGTGAGGGCCTATATGATACCTCTTGTGAGGACTGTGCAGATTGCCACAGGGTCTGATTCTGAATCACACTAGTGAGCAGTTGTTTGTTCTGCTTGTTGCTTGAGTACTCTATTCATACTATTCGCTTCTTCACTTTGTCTGGCTAGCTCCAATATAGCTGTAGTATGGCTTGGATCTGTTCTGCCTGTTTATCAGCCTAAATGCATTGCATTTCAAACTGTAGGCGCTCTCTTTCCAACTGGAGAAGCTCCTTCTTGACTTGCACTTCAGCCTGTGGATCAGCTTGTCTGCATTCACTCTCTAGTTGGAAATGCCTCTCTTCCATCTGCATAATAGACTGTATGTGTTGCATTTCTGCTTGTTGCTTAACAATTTTCAGTAGTGCTTCACTGTCACTCCTTCTAGAACAGGTGGAGTGGACTGAACATGGGCTGTATGGTCGAGTTGGTGTCCTCCTACCTTTCTGAAACTCCTCTGATTCTCTGTGACTGGCTATGGATTCATGTGACCCACCACTGCTCAGGGCCTAAACTGAGTTAGGTCCTCTCTGTCTAACCTAATAACACTGTCCCTACTAATACTAGTTCTACTGAACCTGAATCTCTGATTAAAGCCATACTACCTGTGCTTTGTTCTCTGCTAAAGCGGTGGGCAGAGGATAAATGTACCACATAGTCTGCTTATTGGGCAGGAGTCTGTATGCTACATTTGTACACCTACTGGGGAGCTAGGGCTACTATTATCAGACTGTTTGTGAGTAGCCATGGTACTGGTATAAATCAATATCCGGCTCAAAGGACCAATTTGTGGCAAAGACTACAAACCTTATGACTCTAAAGTAATTAGGTATATTCAGTATCTTATGGGTTATCTTATTAAACTACCTAATTAGGCACTGTTACCAGACCATGGCAGCCCTCAATGGCTTTAAACAGAATGAAATGATGAACAGTCTGTATCTAAATGGTAAGACAAAATCAGACCACACACAGGAAACAAATACACAACTTCTTCAAATACCAGTACTAAATGTCCCATACAACTGGATGCAACCTAGATTTTAAATTTACCTAGACCCTGGTACCGTTGGAGCTCTTAATTGGAAGGTGAAATGTCCAGCTAATTGAGGGGTGGGTGGTGGTGGTAATCCATAACCAATGGTGATCCCACGAAGTCTCCCTCTCTTCCTCTGTCAATGTGAGACACACATGATGTATAACGCAAACAGATGGTGCTCGACTCTCCTCTCCTCTGTGGTGAAGTCCTGACACAACCTTAACTACTATGGAAGTCCACTTACAACACTTTGTTATCAATTTCTGACTAAGGACTGATTACACCGTTGTCAGTTTTGTGAACAAGACTACGCTCCGTGCCTCACTTTGCCGCTCCGAGCTGTAAGGTGCAGTGCAGCTGTCTGCTTCCGAGTCTCAGGAAAGGTCGAGAGTGCGCCACCGTGTGACAAGCCTCAGTAATGCACTCATTATCATGTCTGGGGACATGGTCAAACGTCTCTCGAACCTCGAAACAAATACTGTATATTGTTAAAGCCATGAAACAACATGCAATGCATTACAACCTGTACAATAAAGAAAGGGACTAATGATAAACCAAAATTGGGGGGAATTTCACTCTATTTGAACTGGGTTTGAGTGTCCCTAAATTATCTGCCTAATAAACCCTGTGCCTTCACAACATCCATCTCTTCTTTTGTTTTTACTGTTTTAACTCAATATTTTGGATTTTTTTTTTTTTTTGTCTATTTAGGTTTTGTAATTTTGTTCAATTAAAAGGTAGAATATTAGTTTAATGAGTTGTTCATGTGTTTGACTTCAGGGAAACATTTCACGCACTCACACAGAGACATCCTGGTGATGCTCACATTATTAATACAACACAGCAATACAGCTAACACTCTGATTGTCGGAGCCATTGGGCCTCTTCCCTGTTAAGGTTTATGTGTCCACTGGGTGGCATAGTGGTGTAACTAGGGGTCATGCCAATATAGGTGGGAACTGCCGTTCAGGTAACAGGTGTTGCTTGACGGAGGGGAGCGCACACAGTTTTTTTGACCGCTTGCGCGCGTGCTGTGCTCACGATGCTCTGTTGCACTGTCGCTTGTGTATTGTGGATTTATTCGACTGTATGCACTGGATTATTGGAGTCTCGGTGAGTTGCAATAAATACACCGACGTATAAGACGCGGAGTCTGTTTATTTCCATAGACACGTATTCGGTGGCTAAAGCTAAGCGCGTCAAATAGGTGCCTCGTCTAGCATCACCCTCAGGGGCTTCTGTACTTGGCTTAGCCGCTTTACTGATTATCTGTGTGTGTGAGTGAGAGACAGAGAGGGAGAATATAGCTAGGACCACGTGTCGGCTAACTGTAAGCTACATTCACGTAAATGGAACTGTAGTGTTAAAAAATTGTGGTCAACGAACCAAAAACCACAGTTAAACTTAGCCAACTCGTAATTGTAATTTTAGTTGTGTTAAAGTAATTGTATAATTGTAAACTACAGTTAGGCTATTCATCATCAGAGTGGAGTGAAGGTCACTATGCTCTCAGATCTTTTTTTTTTTCCAAACTTCCTGTTGAGAGTGACTACTGACACATCTGTTTTTAGCTGATGGTGATGAAGATTTTGAAGCCTGGGGGAAACCTTCAAACTTTTCTTCTGAATGTCCACACTCACTTGTGTGTTGTTGCTCACAGAGCAGGCAGATGGCGCAGCAGCTCAGGCTCAGGAGAAACATCTCTTAATAATGGTGTGTGGCATTAAGGAGCTTAACTCGGCATGTGACAAAAGAGAAATATTATTATTGTTTCGTTAAAACTGGCAGAATAATCCTGACAGCTTTCAACCATAAAACTAGTGTCTTCATCTCAATATATGAAGATAGCATCACTGAGAAAGCATTAATTAAACCTTTAATTTGAAACATCTCTTAATAATGGTGTGTGGCATTAAGGAGCTTAACTCGGCATGTGACAAAAGAGAAATATTATTATTGTTTCGTTAAAACTGGCAGAATAATCCTGACAGCTTTCAACCATAAAACTAGTGTCTTCATCTCAATATATGAAGATAGCATCACTGAGAAAGCATTAATTAATGGTGTAATTTGAAAGGTCAGGGATAAACCCTACTGCTTCCTGTTTCCTGTGTTACACTTTATGAAGAACACTGACCTGTGCTTATGTTTCTTCTGATATGGAGCATCTCTATGATCGAAACAAGGCCACACGACCGCACCATCTACAGACAGGTAACAACGTCATTGATAGGTGATATTAATCAATAAATGATCATGAATATTGATAATCAGATGCATTTCTTCTGTCAGTATTTTAATGTTTACTGTTTGTCCAAGTGTGTGTGTGTGTGTGTGTGTTAAAGCTGTCATTTTTCTTCACACTCTCTTGACAGGTAAGTTCATTTTTGTTTTCTGCCTCCAGATCAGCAGAACATCTTCACTTTCATCTTCATCAGTCGTAATCACATCAAATAAGGTTTTAAAGTTTATTATTATAAGCGATGCAGTGCTCAAGCACAGCACACTATTGTTATTGTCTCACATTTCATTTTATTTTTCTTCCATACATTTTTCGTCTCGGTGTGCCATTACTTCTCAACACAATATAATGTGTGTTTTTTGTGACAAAAGTCTTAAGAATTTTTCCATTGGAAATGAATAGGACAAGGCGAAACGATGAATTAATTCATTAGCAAGGACCACAGCTAAAGACACTGAGAATGAATGGTACGAGGTGAAAATAAATTATCATAGCATCAAAGTATTGTAGACTGCACACTGCATCACTCTCGTGTGTTCCTGCAGGGGAATTGTCAATTTAGTATTATTGTTATTATTGTTGTTGTTAACTATTGTTATTAGTCTAATAATGACACTGAATCTTTAACTTCTTCCTGGTCATCTGCTGCACACACACCCCTTCAATGATGTGTTTTATATTATTTAAATTGTAATTTACTGTGCATGTTTATGTTAATAACATGTTAAATTTATTTTGACAGTATAATTTATATTTGTGTGTCAGGTTTTCCTGTTGGCAGAGGTCGAGTGTGACATCACGTATAATCAGTTGGAGTGAGAACACCTGGTCTCACACAGAAACAGACGGAAGGAAACATCAATGTAAGTCATGTTTCCTTTTGTTTTAGACACATGCTTAGTTAAAGTATTTTTTAATGGTTTATATTTAAGTATTGTTACGTTGGAAATACAAATATCTTTGAATGGTTTTAAAGTTTAAAGCATACCTTTCATTCGTTTCAGTGGCGCAGCTTCTATGTATTTTTCCCCAACAATACTGACGCGGGACGAGGTTTCATTAATTAAATGAAGTTTCTTTTTTTTATTTCAGCTGCTAATTTTCCTCATTTATGCTTTAATTTTCATGTTCCAGCGTAGTGCTGAACTGTGGAATCAGGTGTGACGTCACCATTCACGCGTGAACTGAGACATGAGGATCATGTGACCTGTGAGTTTGAGATTTTATTTTACAATCGAGCAGGAAATATATATAAAATACGAGATAAAATGGTTGAATTAATACAACAGCGACTAAAAGCAGTCAACAGTTTAAATGAATATACAATATAAGACAAAGGTATAATATAAAGTGTTTCTACTTCATAGACCTGTGAATGCATCATCAAAGATTTAAATGGTTACAGAAAAATAATAAATGACTACTTTACAACATTAAAAGTATCATTAATTTCATAATTATTTAAGAAAACATTTAAAGAAAACTCATGTTTTTCTGACTTCATCAATTTTACAATTTCATGAAAAGCAGTCTAATCTCAAAAAAAAGGCTGGAAATAAATGGTAAATGGCACAAATCAAAAACAACTGGAGGAGCATTTGACAACTAATGTGGATATTTTTAAATTGAGGAACATTTTTCTAAAATTGTTCCACAATTTTTAGATGTAGTTTGTCACAGATTAGGAAACGCCTGTCCATCTTTACATCTGCTCTGAAATGCTCATTTTATACCCAGTCATGTTACTGACCTGTTAACTAACCAAATTAGTTATCAAATGCTCTTGCGGTAGTTTTTGAGATGTTTCAACACCTAAAATATTATTTATTTTATATTGGGAATAAAATATGGGTTTATGAGATTTGCAAATTATTGCATTCTGTTTTTATTTACATTTTACACAATGTCACAACTTTTTTGGGAATTGGGGTTGTAAGAAACTATAACATCAGAAATGTCAAAGTTACTTATTGTCATGCTGAGTGGGTGAGTAGTGAGTCCATTTCCAGTTTCCATCAATAAGTTAAACAAACAAACTTCAGGACGACAAGCATCTTCATGTCAAAAACCTTTTGCCCTTCCAGGTCAAACACCTGACGGCAACAACAGTGATATCGCTTTCTTTGAGTGACAGCACAGCAACACCCTGCACTCACTCAGCAAATTACACTTCCACCTATTTGACTCCTATACACGTTGATGTTCATGATGGGAAACTCAAACACACTGACATGATGAGAGAGTGACATCATTAGCACTAAAATAAAACAATTGACATAAAGAAATGAAACATAAATTATCATTTTGGTTTTCTTGTTCATTTCTTTATAAGTAAGCATTTGTTTTATGTGAAATACTGAAGCTGTAAAAAAAACAAGTGTGTGAGAGGCAGTGCGACAGACTTGTCTTCCTGTTTTATTATCTGCTTTATTATCCGTTCAGCCGTAAGCGTCACATGACCAACCAGAGTCACGTGTCACTTCAGTCCAAGACAACCACGATCAATCTCAACCACCGTGCCTGTGGCTCTACTCCTACCATGCACCGTGTGGTCCAAGATCATTACCTTAGATAGTGGATAGTAAAAAACTTTAAACATGTTTTGATATTATGTGTTTGATATATTATCTGACAAGCAAATTATAATTCATGGTAAAAATAAACTTAAAAACAAATGATTTACACACTGTGTGTTCCACTCCTTGTCAGCAACTTCCCGCGTTTCTGAGTTTAAATGTTATTTTGTAAAATTCTGTTTGCAATCCTTTGTTCACATTTACCTCAGTGACACAAACTGACCACACAAAGGCAGCAGTAGATCAGCAGCTCATGTGTCCCCCAACTAAAATCACTGATTTTCTCTGTGGACTTTGGTGTGGGAGAGTGAGTGAGTGGTTTACAAACTTTGTTCCTCAGTTTCTGTCCTACCATCGTCACGACAACAGTGCTGAACCACTAAGACTGTTCACCTTTGTCTGAAGGATGAGAGACACTCAGGGCCTGTGAGACACATACTTACACTTGTGACTCAGGTTCATGTTTGTGAAGATGTTGTCTTCAGCAAATGTTGGAATAAAATGAGAGGTGAGCGTATCCCACACATCTGATACTTAATGTTAATTAAATTAATAAATTTAATCTTCGTTTTTAAATGTACTTCTTAGTATCCACTTCCTCCTGGACATTAGACCTGAAGACAAACTGGACTAAAGAGGATCTGGACTCAGTTGTAACCGACCAGGTTTTTACCAGAATGTTCAACCATATGTTTTCTGTGTGTTTAATAATTAGTTTTCTGCATAATGTATTTACATCACATGGCTTCTGCTCACACGAATTAGCAAAAAGCAAATACTGACTGTAATTACTAATAAAACCGATGAAAAAATAGAATGTCATAAAAACATATTTAACTTTAATCATGAAAACAAACCTCTACAACAAAAAACTGTCTTAACTTTAACAAAATCATATAAATAAAACATTAACTTAATATAACAATCGGATACTGCACCAAACTGAACAGCAACTGAAGTCCTCGCTCTGCTCCTGCATCACCGGGATCTCTGGGAAGAAGGACAATCATCAGGCCGATCTCTGCTCGTCCACTGCCGGTACTCACCACCACACTTTACCACTTACAATGTCATAATACTGACACATATTGTAACGAGATTATTTATATTATTATTATTATTATTACAGACCCCCTGATTAAAAGTGTGTTTGAGTTTAAAACACTGATTCACAAACTCACTGAAGCGACAAGTTTAATATGAAGCACCAATGTAACAAACACGTCCACAGGACGAACAAGGACGCGTGTTCATTTCCCAACACCATGAGATTAAACATTCACTGACGTTTAGTCAGAGAGAAGACGCAATCATGATTTCAACCAACCACCAGTGATCAGAACAGGATCATTAATACAGATATGTGACATCATGTCACATTATCCTCCTTGTTGCCATGGAAATGTTTTTTGAGCAGTGGACACGTGGTCTGGTTTATGGTCCGTCTTGTAAACTCTGCCCACATGCTGATGCCAGTTAACTCTGCCCCCTCCCAGTGCATGCAGAATCACGTGTTTTCAATGTCTTGATTGTCTTTGTTGGCAATGGCTGCATGGCCAGCAGGGGGCATCACTGCTGGGACAGCAGTGCACTGCGGTTGGCCTTCATCTTCTCCAGGCGTTTGGTCAGGTGACTATTGGCAGCATTGAGCTCGTCCACACGGTCCAGTGCCGTGCGAAGCTGCATAGACACACCGAAGAAAGAGAAATAAAAATAGGAGAGAGACAAGACAATGACGACACAGAAACAAGAGTTTCATGATACTTTCCTCTCTCTGGAGTTTTCTCTTCTCCACCTTCAGCTCGTCCTCCATCATCTCACTTTTTTCAGACGCCATCTTGTAGCGACTCACCTGACTCTCCAGCCGGATGATCTGAACGAAGAAGAGGAGAAGCTTAAGTCTGATTCAAACTAAAGAAAAATATGTTTCTATGAAGGTGACGTTATTTTGCTGATTAATTACTTTTTATGATAATAAGAGTTAAAAGTTTCTATGCAGATGACACTCTTTAATGATCTAACACAAAGTAACATAATACAAAACTGATGCAGCAGTTTCTTACATTCTGTTCCAGAGCAGCCACTTCCTGTTCAGACTTGACCAGTTTGAACTTGAGTTCACTGATCTGTCTGTTAGCGTCTCCTGAGGAAAAAAGAATCGGGTCAGAACCAGAATTTTAAGAAGAACAAGAACACAACCATCATCACTCACTCTGCAAGTCCAGAACAGAGACCAGCCCGTTCTCTACACCATCGTCGCCTTGTGGCTGCTGCATAGCATCTGTCTTTGTCTTCTGTGTGTGGTCCAGCTGAGTCCTCAGATGTCTCACCTGTCACACATAATCACATTTATTTATGAATTAACTTATTTTTTAAAACATGATGTAATTATGTTCATCAAGTTGGCCCCGGTGGTCAATCCACAGAAATGTTTGTTTTAAAAAAGTGGCTTCAGATAAAGTTTGTCATAATTTAACAAAGTAATTATGTTTGAGTGAGTGAGCATTTACCTGATCCTGTAAACTCAAGCGTTCTTCTAGAAGCTTCTTCAGCCGCAGCTCTGCAACACACACACACACACACTAACATTACACATCTGTAATACACACTCACATGGAAATTAAAATGTTCAGTGATCTTTGATCATGAATATGAAATCGATTTAAATGTTGGAATTTGATTTGGGCCCATGTGAGTGTGTGTGACACCTACACAAATTCATTCTATTGAAGAAAGTGGAAATTAAAACCATTTGTATTTATCATTAATGACCTCTCACCTGCTATACTTTGAGAGCCCACCGGGGGCAGCAGCCTACACATAAGGTGAAGATGTATTAAATTAAATGAGTTTATTTTTGATGAGGTTGCTGTTTAAAATAACATAAAAATAACAGATGTTTGAATTAAATTTTATTCACAACTGCTGAGTCACAGTCACATGTTTGTTTCAGTGACATTATAAAATGTCACATTCTTTTTTCTGTTTCCTGTTCTTCACAGGGAACACTTGGATGTCTTCGATATCAGTCACTATTTCCACGCCTTCCACGGTCTCCTCCTCACCGAAGGGCCTGACTTTTGACCTGTGATGAAGGCAGAACTTTATTTGATGTTTTTTGTCCCTCAGATCTTCAGTAGGACTTCCTGCTGGTTTCTCTGGTTCCACTTCATGATCCACTGAATCCTGATCTGACCCACAATCCTCTGCTCTGCTCTCAAAGGGTTCAGCGAAGTATGACTCAACAAAAACTAAATCCTGGCAGCAGCAGTATACCGTCGGATCAGGGTCGTCGCTCTGATCGTCTTCAGGTTCCACAAAGGTTTCTTGTTGTTTTGAAGCAGATGTTCTGGAGGTGACCTCTGAGGTTCTTCCTGCAGCTCCTCGGTCATCATGCTCTTCCAGATGCAGAATGGTTTTAACTCTGGAACCAGAATCTGATGGATCTGCATCTATACCATCCTCAGGATCCTGGGTTTGAACTCCATCTGCTAATGGTTTTGGTTTGTCTGCTGGACCCTGCTGATCCAGAACTTGGGCTGGAGTTGTTTTTTCCATGTCCTCTCCTTCAGAAATCCACCAGTTCAGAGATCCTGTGAGTTCAGGAACAAGTTTCCTCATCTCAGCCACAAAACTTTGATTCTGAAGAAACTGTCTGAGGATGCTCTGAACCATCTTCTCCACACCAGTCCAGTCTTTCAGTGCCCCCCTGGGGATAAACTGAGGCACAGCAGAAGACTGTGGAGTTTGCATTTCGTTCAGATTTTCAAAGGCAGAGTCTGGATTTGTCTTCTGAAACAGAGGAGACTCTTCTTCAGGAATCCTCTGCTTCTTCACCTCCTCATGTGAACTCGGTCTTTCTCCAACAGCGTTGCTCTCTGATGGTAGACTGGGATCATGCTCTGAGCTTATGGATACATCACAAACATCATGGCAGCTGAAACCACTGAAGGTCATTTCTTCATCTTTACTTTGGGTTTGAGTACTGTGGAGACTTTGACCAGCTGATTTCTCCATCTCTTCCTTGGACAAATCTCCAACTTTAGGACTTTGTCCTTTATGGTCTTCTGCTTCAGACTGTTCCATACAGTCCTCCCCATTGAAGACATCCCCTGATGTTTGTTTCATGATTTTTTTTTCATCATCTGTTTCATCCTTCTCTGCACTGGTATCGTGTTTGCTTCCTTCTCTCAAGGCCTGGCTGCCAGCGGGTACCATGGCAGCTGCAGATCCTTGTTGGGTTTGTTTGGTCCTGGATGTGAAGTTCCCCAGCAATGGCATCCCGACACTTGACGCTCCTGTTTCTCTGTCACTGTTTGTGATCATGTTCACTGACTTCGTCTCATCCTGTGGGTATTTGGGTCCCTCTGCTGGATGCTGGGTTGGAGTGTTACCTGAAATACCATGAAGAAAACATTGGAGGACGAAGCAGAATTACACAATGTTAACGAGAGAAAGTTGTTCAGAATTAACCAACGTGATTGGTTGACAGGTCGATTTCAAATCTTCATCAGGAAAATGATGACGAGGACGAGTTAGATTTAACCTGAACAAATGAGGTGATTGAGATGAAGATCAAACATGGGTTAGACACACGCACACATGCATGCATGCACACACACTTGATTCAAATCAAAATAAATTTTTGATCACTGTTTTTAATATGGAAGTCATAACCTTTACTTTCTCTTATTTATTTTTCAAACTCTTTCATACATAATAACTCATAATATAAACCTCTAACTTAAAATTTCCTTCAGTAAAATCAATATCTTTATCAGAAGCAATTAAAATTAAGATGATTTAAAATGTAAAAACTAATGTAAGTCATAATCTTGACTTTTTCAAAATATTTAAATGTTTTATATCCAGATTGTCTTAAACAATAAAACTGAATATAATTCCGTATATTAAGTTTTTATGTTTTTTCATCTATTGGCTTCCATAACATCCTCCCCTTTTTGTCATGGTGACCACTGGTTGCACTGATTCTTACCCAGCATGCTCTCCCTGCCTCCATGAGACGCCTCCTGAGATAATCGGGAGCCAGATTCATCCGAGACATCATCCTCAGCCATGGACTTCTCTGACTCACCATTGGGCGTGATGTCAGGTAAGACAATGCCGTGTTTCTGTTTGAGAAACCAGTCAATCAAAAATCAATCGATCAGATTTGCAAACTGAAAATTAGAACAAGGAGAACATTGATGGGTTAAAGATGGACACCAGTCGATCAATAATCAGGTGACTGATCACAGCACACATCTGAGGTCAGCTGATACCTTCAGCAAATTTCGCAGCTGCGTCACTTCGTTTCTGAGCTGATCTTGTTGCACACAAACCACATCAGAGATTTCTTTTTGCCGCTCTAATGCCTGAATGAGCCCGTGAGGAATGAAGGAAAGGAGGAAAGAAGGAAGGAATCATGGAGTTAGTGAAGAAAGGAAACAAGAAATATTAGAAAACATTAGAAATGAACAGAAAAAAAAAGTTAATATTCTAAAACTTTATTTTCTGCCTCTAAAGTTTAAATGTGATGTGTAAATTAAACTTTGTCAAATCTATCTGTTAAAATGTAACGAGGTCGTACCACGATCCTCTTGTCCTTCCACTGCAGTGTCTCTTGCAGGTCACACACTTCCTGACAGTATGTTCTGTTCCTCACACGCAACTCTGACACTTCCTGTGTTCACCCACCGTAAACAACAAAAACGATGTGTAAACAAAGACAGAGAGTCAGTGATAGCCAGAGAATGAAGGAGGTCATAAAGTTCAGGAGATCAAGAGGATGAAGATGTCACATCTGTTTTTATTGTCACTGTTATTGTTTCTGTTGTTACTGGTGTTACCTTTGTTGTTATTATTGGTGTTACTGCTTCTGTTACTGTTGTTCCTGTTTTATAGGTTGTGTGGCTGTTGTCAGTTGTGTGCCCATTGTGTTACTGATCATCAGCAGCTCGTCACTCTAAGTATTACTGTTGTACATGTCAGTTGGGTCTCTGTTGTGTATGTATATGTAGTGTGTTTGTTGTGTTACTGACCTTCAGCAGCTCGTCACTCTGTCTCAGAGTTTCTTTCATCTCTTTAAACTGAAACTGTATAAACACATGAGCCTGGCGTTCTCGCTCAAATTCCTAAAGAAAACAAACAAATAGAAATGTAAGTTTTTCTTACTTTAATTTTGATGTTTTATTGTGAAGGCGTGTGACCTCTGACCTTGGTGGTCACATCACATTGTCGCCGTGCCTCCCACAGCAGCTCCTCCATGTCATTAAGCTCCTCTCTCAGAGTCTCCACCTGATACATTAGTGCCATCTTCTCATTGTGAAGCTGGGCGTTAGAAACCATGGCTTTGCGATACTTTTCCTCCGCCTCCACCAGAGAGTCCTGATCAGTACAATCAATCAAATAATTAATCAATCAATTCCCACTCTCCTTGCATTATTAATTATTAATTACCTTGATTTCCCTGATGGACGCCTCCGTCTCCACAGAGAGGGACGTGTCACAGCTTCCTCTTCTAGACGAGGTCCCGCCCAAAGACGCTAGCGTGGCGGCGGACAGAGTGGAGGCAGTCCTTGAGCTCTGACAGGAAATGGAGGAACCAAGTTTTCAGTGCGACTTGACCTCAACACTCTTCAGTTTACAACAATTTGTTATCATGTCAACTGAATTAAAATGATTTCCAAAATAAGACAAACTTTGCTAAAATATCTAAAAATATTAAATCTTTAAATTAAAGAATTGATAGAATCATTCAATATTTACTTTAAAAAAAAAGTTTTATTTATTTGGTTTTACATTAAATGAATCACTAATGTGATAAAACTCACTTTGTCCACGAAGTCTCTGTCAGGTCTCTCCTCCACCTGTACACACACACATACATACACACTCTGACTAATGTGTTACCGTGGAGACTGAATAAACTTGACAGAGAAAGTACAACCAGAGAAGAGAGGGGGACAAAGTCAGAAGCTGAGTCCAGAGAAAGAGCCTCACCACTGGACTCGCTCGAGCCGAACTCGCCCTGGATGAAGCTCGAGAGCTGGAGCTCAGGAAGCTACTGTAGTCTGAGGGCTGAGGGGGCAGAATCAGAGGGGCAGAGTCAGATGTTCCCAGTGAGGGAAGGTAAAGAAGGAAAATGAAAAACAGTTATTTGAGTCATTAGAAGTGACTGAAGGTTAGAAAATTTAGTTTAAAAGATGTGACGACTCATTGATCTGCTTCTATTAGGACCAATGACACCGACAGTAACCAAAGGAAGTGATATCACAGATGATGAGACCAGAGTAAACATCAACTTTTCACATTATTTTAGTTTTTAACATCATCGGTTAATGATTATTGATCAGGTGTTTGTTTTTTCAGACTAACCCTGAAGCTTCCACGACTTCCCACAGACATTTTCTCCTCGTCATCAGAAACCTGGAAACAACAACAGCAGGTCAGTACATCATCATCATCATCATCATCATCATCTACAAACACACAAACTGATGTAGTCAGCGGCTGCAGTGGCCATGCCCACAAAGACAGTCATCAGCAGAGACAGGGAAAAAAGAAGGTAGTAAAGGTACAGACCGAGGCAAGTCTTCGAGAGTGACGAGAGTAACGCTCACTGTCCTCCTGAAGGGAGAGGAGGTAGAGAAGAGGAAGAGGGGAGGAAGAAGAAGAGGAAGAGGGGAGGAAGAAGAAGAGAGAAAAGCAGGAAGAGAGGGAGAGAATGGGAGAAAGTGGGAGTAATGGAAATGGGGGAAGAGAAAGTGAGGAAGACAGGAAAGAAGATGAAGAGATGTTAGGAAGACTAGAGAGCACACAAACACACACATGCATGAAAATACATTAAAAGAATTAATAACAGTCATTCACATCTACAGTTTTATATAGATAAATCTGTGATATTAACAGTAGAATAAAAAAACTTAAAAATAATAAATAAATGTAGCAGACAGTGGTCATGTGACCTGTGGATTAAACAGGCTCTTAATCCCAGTGTGAGTGTGTCTCAGTGCATGCAACAACAAGTACAGGTGTAAAAGTGGGTCAGCACCTTTGATTGACAGCTGCTCATCAGCTGCTCATTGTTTACATCAGAGCTGAGAGGATTCTGTTCTATCAGCATATTCATATGTTCATTGGACATTTAATAAACAAATACAAAGTATTCAGTTTTGCTGACTCACCCTTACTGCTGTAAAAAACAAGAGCCTCTGAAAACAATACTCAGCACAAATGTGAAAAAATGCAAGAAAATGTTTTTAAAAGTCACATGGAAAAATAACTTCTCTTAATCTCTGCATCATGTTAGTATTTACAGTACATCTGATTAATGACACATTTATGTGTGTGTGTGTCTGTGTGTTTCCTACCATCCACTGTTCAATGTGACCCCACTTATTATCCAGACCATAATATCTCTGCACCACAGCAAGGGGGGGAGGGGAGGAGCGAGGGAGGGAGAGAGAAAATAAAGGAAGAGGAGGAAAAAGGAGGACGTTAGACCCCACCCAGAGCAGGAAAACCAAAAGACATGAAGGAGTTAGTTTACAATTTTACCTTGTGGCTGTGAAACAGCTACAGGAGCCGGGGGGGGGGAGAGAGAGAGAGAGAAGGGGGGGAGGATCAGGGGTCAGAGATGGAGACAGACTTAGTGTGTGATAAAGTTAAATCCAGATTAAAAATGGGATTCCAGTCTATTTTGTAAGAATTAGAAATGACTGAGAATAATTACCATACAAACTGAAACATGCATTAGTAATAGTAAGTTAATAAGTTAGTAATAATTAAGTAATTCATCTGATGAGTGATCAATGAAACCTTTGTTTAACATTGCAGTGTTTGTTAGTAATTAGGTTGATTCATTAGTGTGTGAGAGTAGGTCAGAGGTCAGTGATGGGTCTGTATTTACATTAACCCTTCCCTCATCTCAAATCACACACACACACAGCTGTGAGCACAGATGATTGAGCACAGATGAATGCAATATTCATCAAAATAAAAATAATCTGATCATATAATTTAACAGAAGTTACATTTAAATCATTGTTTGTTGTTCCTTTTTCCTGCTGAGGTCAAAGTTTGTGAATATTAACAGTTTCAGTCCAGTAGCATAGAGTTAATCCTAAACCTGACCCTGGGGTCAAATTACACTGACATTTAAAATAAATAAAGTTAAAAGAATTCAAGTAAAAGTGTTAGAGTTACTCACCCGACTGTGAAGTGAAACATGTAACCATCCAAACTTCTGATTAAATCTGACCTACACACACACTGTCTGTGTGACCTCAGAGAGATAAACAGGAAGGTGGACCCTGTCACTGATCAACCCTCACTTTTATAATCAAATACACTTCCCATCATGCACTGCTGACCCCCCCCCCCGCCCCCCCCCCCCCCCCCCCCCCCCCCAAACACACAAACCCCCCTCAAACAGCAGCAGAGTCCTCTGACATCGCCTCCTGTTTTCAGAAGAACTAGGATTACACTGATAACCTTCACTGTGAGGGAAAAACTAAAAAAAAAAACAGCCTTTGACAACAGGAAGTGATTATGTTTGTCCATCTGTGAAGCTCTGCAGCCTCTGACATCATGACAACTATGATGAAGATGATGGAGATGAAGATGTCATACTCACCTCCTTTTCTCGTTTCTCCAGCTCCTTCATCCTTATCTCTCGGGCCTCGGCTCTTGCCGCTCGCTTCGCCGCCAGCCGTGCCTCTGCCTGACACACAAACAGATCAACCATCATCAATAATCAATCAATTAGCATCCTGGCAGCTGATCACATGATTCTTTGTCAATATGACATATAAACGATCACTTTTCCAATAATGATTCGTTATTTCAACACTGACTTTATATGGAATTATCACTGTCCTATTCATCACTACTGATAATCAGCTCATTGAACCACACATTCATCCTGTGATAATTTGAATGTGTGTTGTGTGTGAATGTGTGTTGTTTCTTTTCAAAATATATAAGCATATATTTTAAAAGAAAGTAAGTGTGAAACATGTTTTCATGTCTCTCTCTCTCTCTCTTTTTTTTGTATCCGTGCACAGTAGGAATGTCACTGGTCCACCAGGATACACTCCCACCACCATCACCATGACAATGCCACACCCTGAATACCTGCAGATGACACACCTGAACCTGCTGTGAGTTCAAGAAAACACAAACACCACAAGGAAACACAAAATAAAAGACATACTAAAAAATTAAAAATAAATACAGTCAATTTGTCTAATAAACACATAGAAAAATCTAAAGAAAACAATGAGATCATGGTGTTTGATCACCCAGATGATTAAAGATTAGATTACAGCAGGGTTCTCATTTGGGCCAATGAGCTAATCTGCTCAAGAAGGGGCGGGTCTAACAGTTCATGTTCAGCTATCATTTTAAATGAACAGTTGTTTGATACTGCAAACACTAAAATTATGACTTTATAGAATTTCAAAGTAAAAGTGCTTACATTGAATGATTTATGATGCTGAATTAATCCAAATAAAGAACAATTGTCATGAAAACACTAAACAATCTTATATGTATGTATATAATTTAATGTGATGAATATAATTACATGTACTTTTATTATTGTTATTAAAATAACATTGCTAACGAACATATTTCGTATAATAACAACATATGCACTGTGTTTTAGAACAGGAAGTCCGGGTTATGTTTTCGTTATGACGTGATATTATGTGACCACATGTGGCCCATGGGCCTCGAGTTTAACACCAGGAGATCCAGAGTAATGGTACTACCAGGACTGTTACTATTACTGGATTAAGGGATGAATGACCATGAATGTGAATGGGCCGGTTTGACAGTGATCATGTGACAGATCATCATCATGGTAATGAAGGTGATGTGTGCGCCACACAAGAAGTAGCCCCGCCTCCTCACATTCCAGCCACAGTATGTAGGTCGAACAATAGTTGTTAACAATAACTGTTTCTCTCTCTCTCACTCACACACACGCTGTTATACACTAAAAGTTACAGTTATAAATGTTTATTCAAATTTGTGTTCATGTGGAAAACACCACTTTTATTAGATTATTAGATTTGGTAGTTTATAGGAATAAATTGATATTATTAAGTTAAACTTTAAACCTAATTTATATTTGACCAAATCTAATTTACTTGATTTTTTTTAAACGATTTTAATATTTTTTATGATTTTAATTAAATATTAATTTTTGATCAATTGGCCGTGACATCATAATCATCGCAGGTTCTTCCGCAGTGTGACTCCTCTCACCTGAAACTAAAAGATGATCAATAACCTGACTGATGACAGCATCGATGAGAAGACTCACCTCCCGAACTATCTGGTTTAGAGCATCGTCCTCTGCACTAAGCTTGTCCCGGTTCGGGATCCTCTTCCTGCCGGGTCCCTGCGCGCTCATGGTTCTGGACTTTAGTACTGGTGATCGGTGACAGTCACGCTCACGCAGATTAACCGCAGAAATACCCGTGAAAGATGGGTTTCACACTAGTCCAGTTCAGCTGACTCTGGTTTCTTCTGATCTGGATCCTGGCGTCCGCACCTCTCAGAGGTCAGGTCCTGAAACCGAATGATGCGCACAGGTGTGCTGCGGTCTGTGAACACCGGAGCCGCTCTTCACACTCGGTTCCGTGAACTCCGGATCCTGTTCGGTACTTAAGTCCGTGTTTTCTTGACGTGGTTCGGCGGCTGGGTTTAGCTAGCCGATGTTAGCTCGCGGTCAGGTGTAACTCCCGCAGAAAAAGGGATGCAAGAGCGGTGACGCCCCGTTAATGTTCCACAACCACACACGCAACGACCGCATGAAAAGAACCCGGAGCCGCTTCCTTCGGAACCGCGAAGGAGACTGCACCCGCAGGTGAGCCGGTACCAGTACGTGAAGGAATTCTGACACGACACACCGCAGTGACAGAGGAGGAGGAGGAGGAGGCTTTTATTGTGGCGGAGCGGAAGTTTACCGCGTCAAGATAGATGTGTTTAAATTAAGACAAGAATTGAAGAATTTCGAAATAAAACCACGTTGTCCGATTACTTAGTACAAACATAAAATATTAATAAATTGTATACGTGTAAGTTAAAGTCAAAAAGGTCTTTTAAAATAAAATATAAAATATTTTTGTCTTTGAAAACACCATTGAACATGTGTGAGAGAGATATGTCGCAGGATCAATAAATTACATATCGCCAATTGGTTTAACAGTTTATTGATTAGAGGCCATTGATTTCAATGGCAGACAGAGAAATTTAGGCATAGAGCAAATAAACAGTTGTAGTTTTTTTTTTTTTTTTTTTTAAAAAAAAGGAAAGAAAGAAAGAAATCATGAAATCAATTTATAAATCAAAATGTATTCTAAACTTTTGACTCATCAAAGTAGCCACCTTTGGCAGTTGTGGCATTCTTTCGACAATGGAATCAAATATTCCTCTGAAAGTTCTTCCCAACCCTCTTACAGAAGTTCACATAAATTTGTGGCACTTGTAGGTTGCTTTGCTTACACTCCTATCTAGCTCATCCCAAACCAGCTTGATAGGGTTTATGCCTGGAGACTGTACTCGCCATTATCTTGCTATAAGATGAACCCCCGACCAAGTAGGCACATACCAGAGGGTACTGCATGGCACTGCACAATGCTGTGGTAGCCGTTTTGGTACAGGATGCCTCTCACTCTGAACGAGTCACTGACCCTGGAGCCAGCAAAACAGCCTCAGACTATCACACTTCCTCCTCCATGTTTGACAGTATAGGTCACACACTGTGGAACCATCCTTTCGCCTACGCTATGGCATACAAATATCCTGATGAACCTAAAATTTAAAATCAG
Organism: Brachirus orientalis; assembly: GCA_016785285.1. Lineage (NCBI taxonomy): Eukaryota > Metazoa > Chordata > Actinopteri > Pleuronectiformes > Soleidae > Brachirus > Brachirus orientalis. The sequence goes on along the minus strand of JAFBJR010000057.1, from coordinate 10,167 downwards.
TCAGGCCACATGGTTGGTATAGTGGTTAGCACTCTTGCCTTTGTAGCAAGACGACCCAGGTTTGCAACCCGGTCATAACATGCTGCATGTTCCAAAAACATGCAGATTTGGGGATTAGGCCAGTTGGGCACTCTAAAATGCCCATAGGTGTGAATGTGGGAGTGGATGGTTGGTTGTCTCTATGTGGCCCTGTTATGGACAGCTTTTGCCCTGTGATAGCTGGGATTAGGCACCAGCACCCTCCACAACTGTCGTGTGGAGAGAAGAAGAATGAGTGATTCATCAGTCCATAACACCTTCTTCCAGTCTTCAGTAGATCATTGGCAGTGTTTCATGGCCTAGACAAGCCTCTTTTTCTTATTCTGATGTCTTAGCAATGGCTTTCTTCCTTGACAACTTGACCTGTCAAACCTGCAACCCAAAGTCTTCTCTTTATTGTTAAAAGTGAGACTTGCTTACTACGACTACTATTAAGCTGTGCTTCAAGCTGTTGTCCTGTGAGCCACCTATCACACAAGCTGTTGACTCTCCGAAACTTGTTTTCTGGTTCTGTTGTGGCTTTCGGTCTGCCAGACCTCTTCCTGGGTTTCGGAGTGCCTTTTGATGAAGTAGGAAAGTGTACTCACTGACACCTTTATTCTGAAATGTACACTATTTTTCAGTTTTGGGTAACCTTACTGCTGTATAACATCTAGCAGTTCAGCACTTGCCTTTGTACCATTTAAAGCTATTCATTGAGCTCAAACTGCTTGAATTTCAATAAAAGAATTTCAATAGAGTTTGTTTCCTCATTTCTGTATTATTTATTTATTTATTTATTTTGCTAATCGGCGGATAAGTTTGTGTGCATTTTTTTTTTTTTTTTTTTTTTTTTTTTTTTTTTTTTTTTTTTTTTTTTTTTTTTTTTTTTTTGGGGTGGGGGTGGGGGGTGTTATTTTCCCAGATATTTGTCATCTTCAGTGTTGTTTGTATACAGGTATAACTATCTCAGCTAATACATGGATTCAATTTAAACATTATTTTCACTGTGTGATGATCTGTTTTTGTGTTTACTATTTTATTTTCTAAACTGTTATTCCTCCATACTAATTAAAAAAAGCGCTAAAAACCTCAATTTTATCTAAAGTCTGTACTAACTAAACAACAGTGTTAGTCTTCCATACTAACTTAATAACAGTGTTGTTTTTTGTACAAATTTATTAACAATGTTGGTCCTCTGTACTAACTAACTAGTTCTCCATACTATCTAAGAAACTGTTGGTTTTCTGTACAAATTAAACTAAGGTTACTCTTTGATTCTTGGTTTTGAATGTTGAGGTCTCAGTGTCTCTGGTTTTTAAGTTTTAGGTCTTGGTTCTCAGGGGGTTTTTTTGTATATGAATTTAAGGTCTTAGGTTGTTTGATTATCTGGTCTCAGGCTCTTTGATTCTCTAGTAAAAAGATTTTCAGGTATGGGGTTGTAGAGCTTGTTTTATTAATGTTCTCTTGATTTTTGGTTAATGAAGTTAAGGTCTGTTAAGGTATTCTTTTTTGAGTCTCAGGTTTTCCGGCCCATGGCTTCTCTGGTTTTCAGATTTTAGTGTTTTTAGTGTCTCAAGCTCTTTGATTCTTGGTTTTGAATTTTAAGGTCTCAGGTTCTTGGATTCTCAGGTTTCAGTTTCTCTAGTTTTCAAGTTTTAAAATTTGGTCCTCAAGTTTTCTTCATTTTTGATTTATTGGGTTAAAGTCTTTTAAGATCTTGGGTTTTTGGAGCCTCGGGTCTCAAGTTTTCCCACTCTTGGCTTCTCTGACTTTCAGGTTTTTGGGTCTTTGGTTCAGTACATGTTGTTTTTCCACTGAGCTCCATTAGTTTCTGTCAGGAAAAAAACAAGCAAATCAATTAAAAATAAAGGTTAGATGTGTCAATATTTTTGGTTTGTTGTGACACAAAAACAAACTTTGTTCATGTTTCATGATGATGTCACACTGAAGTCAATAATCAATAACCAATAATCTTACTTGGTAAATCCTGTATTGACTTTTTTCTCTGAGAAGCAGGAACCTGCAGGAACAGAATGTTTCCATGACAATAAGTTTAGTTTTGAATTATTCTTTGTAATTGTATAATATTTAGATGTAATTAATAATAATAATAATAATAATCTAATCAATTTTTCCATTTAAAAACTTCAAAGCAAAAGTTAACAAAAACTTGAAATCAGCAGTTCAGATAAGAAATTATTTCGTAACATTTTAGTAACAGATGACTTTACATTTTATATTAAATGATTTGTATGTAAACAAACTGACTTTCTTCTTGGAGCCTGCAGCACTGAGAGCAGCTATTTTACTCTCAATATCAGAAACCTGTAGGGAAAAAAAAACAATTTTTTATAGAATTACAACTTTAACAGCTGAAACATTTGGTCCAGGTGTAGCTATAGTTACATCACTATACTGTATCAGTGGTCCAGGTGTAGCTACAGTTGTAGGACAGTTCTTCCACGATCTATATAAGGGTGAAAACACTAAATGTTTATCTCAGATGAGACATGTTGTACAGGTGAGACCCACCTCACTCTCGGCGCTCTGGACTCTAGCAGCGGTCAGCGCCACAACATCCTCCAGCTCGGACAGCTCAGAGTCTGTTGTCCCTCCGAAGCGGTTTCTGGCACTCTGCTCCAGTTTACGAAGTTTGGTCTCCAGTTCGAACGATTGACCTGCTGTGATGTAAACCTTTGCAGGTGAGAAGAGAAACACAGCTCAGTCACCTTAAGAGGGTGCTAATGTACCTTTACGTTACTCATAACATATCTGCTAACAAAATTGCTAACAAAATTGCTAACAACACTGCTAACGTCACTACTAACAGTACTGCTAACATTACTACTAACAATTGTGTTAATGTATCTGCTAACAAAGCTGCTAACAACACTGATAAAATGCTGCTAAAATATTTGCTAACAACACTGCTAATAACATTGCTAACAACGCTGCTGGTATTATTGCTAAATGTTTTCTTCCAACAACACTGCCAGCATTCCTGCGAACACCAGAGACAGGGCTGAGTGTCACCTTAAAACACAATGGCAAATGTGACATGAAATTAAATGGGAATATTAGAAAAGCATCTCCTGCTGGACTCAGTGGTGTTGGTACAGTGGACAAACTTAAGCTAATGTGATGATATGAATCAGAATATTGGAAGAGCACCTCTTCCTGTACTGGATGGTGTTGATAAAGTAAATTACTTAAACTAACGTGATGAAATGAATCAGAATATTTGAAGAGCGCCACCTGCTGGTGTTGTGTATGGTGTCATGGATACTCAGTTCTATGACACTCAAAGCCAGTCCAGACATGATGTCATGCTGTAGACAGGGTAAGGGGCAAAGCTTAGTGTGACCTTTAGACACAGAGGTTAGGAATGGGGGTGGGGTTTACGAACAGTTCAGTTGATGTTTGAGGCTTACATTTTTCTCAAGTTCCCTGAACGCATCATCTGCTTGCTTTACATCAGTGCCCACTAAATGGGAGCGTTGGCTCGGTTCAGAGAGGCCGAACTCGACCATCGCGTTTTCTGTGGCATTAATGGTTCTCAGGACCTCAGTGGTGAGGTCACAGAGGGCGGTGGCAGTGGATCTCTGAAAGCCATGTAGAGGGACATATGTTAGCAACCACACGCTGTCACAGCCTGAACTTTGACTTGTGTCTAAGCTGCTGGTTAATCAGGAAAGGAAGCAGCCTCTTAGTCACTGTGGCGCTCATGCTAATTGTTACACATGTCAGTGTAAAAGTAGTTTTACAAGTTTAAAGAGGAGGTGAAGCAATACTACAACCAAGGTTACTGTTGTTTTCTTAACAAATTGGTTTTACTGCCTGATTATATTGAAAAACAAGTCAAACAGCTACTGTAGCTGCTAAAGTCAAACAGTAGTAGTAATAACAATGATACATTTTATTCAAAGGCGCCTTTCATAGCACTCAAGGACACCAAACAAAATCATAAAAGCAAAACGGGTGATGTGATGAATGGATCGAGTTTTGGTTATGATGTGAGAAGCAGAGTTAGAAGAAGAGAGTTACAGTCATCTATGCGGGTGACAAGGCTATGAACAAATATGAAAGTGGTATGGGGATGAGGGAGGGAGGGAGGGAGATGGTTAATGTTGCCTAGGTGGAAATATGAGGACCAAGTGATGTTGTTGATTGAAAAGATAGTGCTGTACAGGCTGACACTCAGACTTGAGGGGAGGGGAAGCTGAGGAGTTGTCAAATGTGATTGAAAAACGGTTAGACTTTACTACAGTACAAAGCTAACAAACAGCTACTGTAGCCACTAACGTCAAACACCTACTGTTGCAGCTAAAGTCTAATAACTGCTGTAGCAGCTAAAGTCAAACAGCTACTGTGTAGCAGCTTAAGTCTAACAGGTATTGTAGATGCTAAAGTCAGTGACTGAGACAGCAGGTAAAGGTGGCTGCCCTCTGCTGGTGTGAAAGTTTATTTTTTTCAGTAAATGTAGTAAAATGAATGTTTGAGGACTGAGACAGTTGAGTCACTCATCTCCTTTTTAATTCTGTCAAAGTCACAACACTGACCTGCTCTCACATATACATCAGCAACCTTGATCTCTGACCTGTGACCCTCTTTTTTGACCAATGACCCACCTTCTGCGCCTCGGTCGGCACCTCGTCACTGGACGAGCTCAGTTCTTTGTCCTTAAGAGAATCCAGAGTGACCACTGGGCATGGACCTTTGTCCACAGAGACAGATGGCTTCTTCCCGGCCTCGTCATCTGAGGACACACCTTTATCGCTCAGGTTTCCCGCCAACTCACTCAGTTTCCTCCTCAACTTTTCCTCCTCATTCTGACCCATTAGTGCCGATGCCTGCAGGGCATACACAGGAAACGTCTGCATTCAAGTCTTTAGGGGACATGGGTGGACACATGTGGCGGCGGTGGAGCCAGAGCTTATCTCACCTCGTCACCTGGTTTCATCTTCTCCTCCAGACGACTCAGAAGACTCTCGATGGCCAACATACGTTTGTTCAGCTCATTGATCTAAAACACCATGTGATTGTTAGCATTGTTAGCATCATTAGCATCAGACAGTGATTGGCTGTTTGCTCTTACAGGTGGAGCTTGTCCCAGATTCTCCTGAGAAGATGTTTTGCTGTTCCGGCGACGGTGCAACGGTGGGTGGTGTTGGTACATGATCGGATACCGCGGGTAATCCTCCTCATCAGATGTGTCAACGTACTGTTGCCGAGCAACGGACGAGCTGATCTTAGAAAGAGATCGAGTCCCAACCATCCGGCTCTCTAAATACTCCTCTGACCACAACACACAGGTAAACAATAAACAAACACAAGTGAACAAGAAAACATACACAGGTAAACATGTCAGCATACAGTACACATGTAAACATGTCAACATACACACAGGTAAACATGTCAACATACAGTACACATGTAAACATGTCAACATATACACAGGTAAACATGTCAACATACAGTACACATGTAAACATGTCAACACATACAGGTAAATGTGTCATGTCCTTCAGTTGTGTAGCACTGTAGTAGTAGAATAGTAGTGTATTATCATGTGTATTTCAGTACTCTAGTGCTGTAGTACTGTAGTAATAATTATTTAGTATTGACCTCTGGATTATTGCCTGCCAATTTTGGTTTTGTTTGCCTCATCTGACTGGTTACATAGTATTTTTGACCCCGTCTGTCTGATCAAGTAAACCGAATGCTCTTTTGAACTTATTCCTGTCTCTTTGTTGTGCTTTTGGGTTCTTACCTACCAGCTTGCCTAACAAAGTAGTATTAGTACTGACCAGGCCTCATGGTGTAGCGGTCCAGGCTTTTCCTGCGGTTCATGCGCTGGTTATACATGTCATAGTCGACATCATTCCTGTAAAAACGATCCTCCTGCATCTGTCATGTGATATGACATATGTCATGTGATTTGTTGACAACAAGAAAAGTCATGTGTGTCTTATGACAAAGACAAATTTGCATATCAGGAGATATAATAATGAGGGGGTGTCGGCCTCAGGGGAGACACACCTGTATAGAGGCCCGTCGTGAGTGAGAGAAATATTCTTCTGGGTCAAAGTCGAGAGGATGAACTGACAACAGTCGTTTACTCTTCCTCATCTGAAACATAAACACAAACAGGAAGTGACAGCAGCTTTTGACTGGATCACATGACTTTCATCTCAGTGTCTTTACCCCTTTGTGTCGCTGAGCTTCACCGTCTCCGTGCTCGTCTTCGTTAGTGTTGTACATGTCTGCAGAGAAAAAGGAGTTCTCCTTTAATCATCAGTAATCAATGATCATAAATGAAAAAACATGGTGTGTATTGATGACTCACAGTTCCGCACGTCAGGCATACTCTGAGTGTCGTCATCACGACTACCTGACACACAAAACATGTAGTTTAAATTTTATTTTTCAGTTATAGAGTCGGGTCATCATTTTCATGTTCCATGTTGAGTGAGGGCCACCTCATAAGTACACATGTGTTCGAACATATATGTGAACATACTAAAGGATCTGTAACATGTTCTACACATACAAACACTGTAGAGCAATCTCTCCGCACAAGCCCCACCTCTTCTACAGTCATACTGCCATACAGTTGTACAGTCCTACCATCAGACACCTGTACAGCTGTACTATCATACAGTCTTACTGCCGCACAGTCATACTGTTGTACTGTCAAAGAGCCGTACTATCATATAGTCATACTGTTCTTTAGTCATACTATCGCACAGTCTAACAGTCATACAGCCATACTGCAGTACTGTTTTACAGTTGTACCGTCAAACATCAGTACAGCTGCACTGCCGTACAGCCATAGAAAGAAAGACCTTCTCTTAACTGGCTCCCTTTATAGGTCTGTTACCAGGTTCCTCTTCAGTGGAACCAGCTTAGGGAAACCTGAACCATCTCTAATGGCACTTTTCCACTACACAGTTCCAGCAAGGCCCAGCTCGGAACAGCTTGTGACTGTATAGTTTTTGTTTTATTTATTTATTTATTTATTGATTGATTGATTGATTGATTGATTGATTTATTTATATTTTTTTTGCTTTTCCACTATCAGTAGTACCTGGTGCCTGGTACTTTTTCAGTACTTCCAGGTACTTTCAGGTTCCAAGTGAGCTGAGTCGATACTGAGTCGATGTGTCTTGGCCACTTATTGGAAGTGAGAGTTGTCACTGGAAGAATCATGAGAGACATCCAACACAGGAATCAAACTGAAGAATGCCGAACTGTAGATCAGTTTAAAAATCTTGAAAACAAAAAAGCGTTAATCTCCAATATTTAACAAGGAAATTTTTAAAATCTCAATATTTAACAGAAGAGTCTGCTGCATCACAATCTGCTGTGTTTTAGTTCAGAAACTATGGCTGATGATTCAGTACACCAAAAAGAACTGCTTTGCCCGTCACCAGTCTGCATGTTTGTGTAGTGTTTAAAACGACGTCATGGCAGTTTCGTACAACCATGCTATGACAACCTCGCCCACGTCAGGGAGGTATTATAGTGATGGAAAAGGAAGCCAAACCGAGTACAGTTGAGCTGTGCCATGCCGAGCTATGCTGGAACTGTGTAGTGGAAAAGCGACATTAGTTATTCTGCTATAGACCTAGAAATTCTGTGGTGTACTCACAGTCACTCCATCAGACTCAGGGTATGAATATGACTTTATATATGTAATTAACTTTATTCTCTCTCTTATTTTCTCTCTTGCAGACTGCAGGATCCAGATTCAATTTGGAGGCTATTATTATGATTATTATCTATAACAGTAGTATTATTGTCATTATTATTATTCTGTTATATTAACTATAATATCGGTATAGTTTTTTTTAATCAGCAATCTGCTGCTGCTTGTATAATGACATTGTGGTACGATAAACATGGCGTAACTGGTTCAGAACTGACCTGAGTGAAACCTATAACTTATTACAACTGTTTTATATCTGCTCCTGGTCTCTCTCGCCTGTCTCAACCTCGCTTCCCTCTTTCCTTTCTCTCCCCCTTTCTGTTCCTCAACTCTTCTGTCCATTTTTTCTCTCACCCCAACCAGTCAAGGCAGATGCTGCACATCTTTGAGTCTGGTTCTGTCAGAGATTTCTTCCTGTTAAAAAGGAGTTTATAATCTCCACTGCTGCCTAGTGCTTGCTCATTGTGTGAACTGTTAGGTTTCCTTCTGTAATATGGTAAAGGTTACTGCCTTACTATGTACAGTGCCTTGAGATCATGTATGCTGTGATTTTGCGCCATACAAATAAAACTGAATTTAATTACAGCCATATTATCATACAGTCATGCTTTTGTGCAGTCGTACAGGTTCATGTGTGATGATGACGCACCCTCTCCATTGAGCCTCTTGTACAGTGATCTCATGACCTTTGCACTGCCAAAGCGCTTGAATCTGTTCCTGACGTTGTCATGGTACCAGCCGGCAGTGCCGATCTTCAACACTCTGCACACACACGATACACACAAACAATACACATGGTACATAAACAATAAAATGTGGGCGGAGTTTGAGCTTGTCTTGTCTCTTCTTGTTACCTGAGCTGTTGGTGTGTGTGTGTGGGCGGAGTCTCACCTGGTCATGCGGCAGTTGTCACACACCCAGCCATGCTCCTTCTTGTTGTAGCGGCTGCAGGACTTGCATGTGTACATGTGACAGTCGAGACAGAGGCGTTTGCTGTTGAGGAGGAACTTGAAGGGCTGAAGGCAGCAGATACAAACACACTCGGACAGTTTACTCTGAACCGTGAGCAGCTCACGCTTCGTGTCCTCCTTCTCAATCTTGTTCTTTAAATCTCTGGAACAAACACAGCCACGTCATGTGATTGAAGTGTGAGCCAATGTGCGTCTCACTTCCCTGGAATATGATGAAATTAATCTGTTTTGCTTTATTATATTATCATGATCGAAACAAACAAATGTAATAATGACCTAATCTACATTATGTTAGCAACATAGCATTTTGTGACTTAATATTTAATAATTCAGTTACACAGTTTGATGCCAAACAACTAGCCTCTTACAGGGCTGCCAACTTTTCCAAAAACCTTTGAGTGAGATTTGGTGAGAGCGACCAAAATTTTGCCGCCCATGCAGCCACACAAGAAGACAACGGGCTGTGTGAGGGAACATTGTAATTCATTTGACTTCTTACATGTGTTCCCCTGCATTCCGGTATTTTCTGGATCTGGGGGTTCTCTCCCAGAAAATTTTGGATTCAGTAGATGTGATTTCTTGTATTCTGTTGGATTTTGGGGTGGCCTGCTGGAGCTTTGTAAATACCTAAATTGATTCAGATTCATAGCCTACATCCTAACTATTGTTGTTCTGTTCGCAAATGATTTGTTGAAAGAAAGAATCCTTTGGGTGAACGAACTGAACTGAATCAGTGAAATGATTCTTTCATCTCACGGTTCAGCTGAGCTGACTGCTGAGCTCTGTTGACTCGCATGAGTCAAGAGACAATGGCAGCAGGTGGGGCGAATGTGCTCGGTTTGTTCACTGCAGGCACATACTTTGAACTTGTCAATCAATGAGTGAACCCTGTTTGTTCCCAGAATAGGACAGTGTAACAAATACATAAATAAGGCAAACATTTTTGTGATTTAATGGAAGAAGCTGGCTGAGACCTCCCACCCTGAGTGATTCAAAGGCGGAATCAGCCTTAGCAAATACTAGAACAATGCCTCACTGTAGAAGGAACTTTCTAAAATCTTAATATTTAACAGAGGAGTCTGGTGTTTTTAGTGACTGCACTGCCGAGAGAAAGCCAGCAAAAGTAAGCTGAATCACAACTCGTTTAGCTATGTTTCAATTCAGTGAATGAGTCAGACTCAGACAGAGTCTGTGCTTTGGTCATGCAGGAACAACTGAAGGATTTGGTGAACAAATCTTTTGACAAATCTTTTTATTGAACTGATTCTAATGATTCAGTACACTGAAAATAACTGTCTCCCATCACTAATTCTGACTTGCAGAGCCTTCACAAGTAAACCTAAGCTGAGCATTTAGCTTAGAGTGACTGACACCATGCACCAAGTTTGGGCTTAGCTGCCCCCACACTAGAAAAATACCGTAGATGACTATGTGCCTAAAGTGTACTTTATAGACCTCTGTTTCAGA